>BQKN01063052.1:380038-469546 GCA_022839385.1 Asparagus kiusianus
GACAACGGTCACACCCGGTCCAAGCGTTGGACAACGGTCACACCCGGACCAAGCGTTGGACAACGGTCACATCCGGACCACGCGTTGGACAACGGTTATATTCAGTCTATGTTTTGAACACTTAATCGTTTTCGGACATAACACTCATGTGAGTTTGACGTGACACTTGCGGTAGCCTTGTCACGTTTTCACTTATCGGTAAAGATGGGTTTGTATTCGTTTCATTTATTGTTTCTTGTATTAGATCTCGGGTTTAGTATTTAGGGATTTACAATTTGAGATACAAGGTATATACATGAGGGTTTCCTTGTTTGGATTATTTCGCTCGACGTACCTATGCTCGTGTTGTAATTTCCTAAGTACCAAAACCTATTTGCTATTAGAATAATGATTTTATACTATTATGTAATAACTGTATTTTCTGTATACAACGAGCCCTTTTCCTGGGGGTTGGTTGTGATGTTGCTCGCTAGCGCTTTGACGCTCGTTGTCCCTCCCCTTTCAGGTAACGAGTCAGAAGCCCGGAGAGTCGCAGGTTGATGGCGATGCACTTTAGCTTCAGCTGTCTTTTTAGTTATATTTTATTTTGTACTCCACTTGAGACATTTTTAGACTTAAGAGGTTTATGTTCTAGAGTTGTAAAGGCTGTGTGCCTTGTTTCCTGTATCAGATATTATGTACTTTGAGACATGTTGAGATCTCCAGATTTTTGTTATTTATTTCAGACTTTGACTATGTATTCCAGTTTACTTGGTTGAGGAGATGTGTTAATTTTATGTTCCATTATTTCATCAAGTACTCGTTGTAAAACCTTTTACTTGCTTTGTACCTACACCTATTGTTGATTCCTCTAGAGAGATAGTAATTGTGATGGTGAAACATGTTATTGCACGGTGTGGTGCATGGCAGGTTTGACATTCTTGGTTTCACCTCGGACTGCAGCCTTGCGTGAACCCAGGGGCGTCACACCTTCATGCATATATTCCTTTTTGTAAATTGTTTGTCATCATCAAAAAGTGGAAGATTGTTGGCCTTCTTGTTTTGATGATGTTTAACAAATAATTTACCACTAATGTTGTTTGTCTAGTATTTGTGTTCTCTTATTTATTATAGATAAACAACGTAGTTGGAGGATGGATGGAATAGCGCTTCAACGACGATATCAAATGGAGGATTGGATGGAATATGCGCTTCAACGATGATATCCAAAGGAGGAGGAGGCTAAGTGATGAAGCAACGTTATTTCAAGAACAACAAAGTCATATAAAAGCTTCATCCAATTCAAGCTATATCAAAGCTCAAGTATTGTTTTCAATATGAGGACATTAGCTATCTTTTATGTTTCTCTCTAGTGCTAGAATGTAGGCAAAGAGTTACTGATTTTACTTGAAGCTATTAGGACTCACACACACGTTTTTATACTTAAGCATTTAAGCGTTTTTCACAAAATACTATTTTTCACAAGTATGAGGACCTATCTGCAAAATTCTTTTTCCAAACAGTTTGTTTTTAGTATTAAAAACTTTTTTACAAAGTTTCATAATTTTCAGAGGTCAAAAAAATATTTTGCAAATATTTTAGTCGAGTCATTAAAACCAGGTTCTGTATATATCAGAATGCGGTCGACCGGACCGGTCGACCGCACACATGATCTTTCAGCACTGGATTCCAGAGAGGTCGTCGGTCGACCGGTGCGGTCGACCGAAATCTCGATTTTTATATCGGTCGACCGCGCCGGTTGACCGATGATGGCTCTGCTTGTTTTCTTAAGAAATTCTTTTTCTAACATGTTTGTTTTCATGTTTATAAACATTTCGCAAAGTTTCATCAAGTTTGGAATTGATTTGTTATGTTTAATGGAATTTACAAAATCATGTTTTTGTTCGTGCACATGTTCATGCATGTTTTACAAAACAGATGAGTTTTCATAAATTGGAAGTGGTATTTAAGAAATTATTTCTTTGACAATTTTATCTACATGTTTAGAAACTTCCCTCAAAATTTTACTATTTTTGGAGTTGATTTACTGTGCCCAATTGATTTTACAAAATCGTGTATGTCAGCAGTTTTTCAGAAACTGTAAATTTGTGTTCAAACATTTATTTCTCTCAAATGGGAAATAATTTTTCGGAAATTATTTCTCTAAAATGTTATTCTACATGTCTAGAACCTTCCCACAAAATTTCATAATTTTTGGATCTGTTTTACTATTTTTAATTGATTTTACAAAGTCAGATACGTAAAATTCCAGAATGCTGGATTTTGGGGTATTTTGGTCTTTTCAGCCTATAACGGCTAGTAACGGCTAATTTTTGATATTTTCGGTTTTTGGGTGTTTGTGGCTGGTTTAAGAGGCTATAAAAAGCCCTCAACTTTTATTGTTTCTTATGGATGGAGTTTTTAAGTTTGTTTCAAGAGTTTGTTTGTGAAGAAAATTCCACAAGAGCTTGAGGAGATCATCTATTGGAGTTTGAGCAATCAACTATTCTCCCTCCATCTCTTCTCATCTATTGAGAAGTTTTCTAAACTATTTTCTAGCTTTATATTTATTTGTTTGATTATCATCTTATTAAAGCTAGTTTTATATTGAGCTTAGATTTGATTAATCTCATTGTTACACACACCCACTTGAGCTTATTGTATTTGCATATATAGTATATTAGGGTTGTGAGAGATTATAACATTGAGTTGTGCTTAATTGAGTTCTCATCTATTGTAGAGAACAAATTTATATTTGTTACATTGTGAGTGGTGTAAGGTTTTCGGTGAGCTAGAAAACCGAGTGTGTTGTGAAGTTTTCGGTGAACTAGAAAACCGAGTGTGAGGAGTGTCGTTGTTCGGTGAGCGTTGAAAACTGACACTGTGAGGTGTAAACGTTATTCGGGTGAGCGTAGAAAACCCGGTTGTGATAGTGGATTTCTCCCCGGGAGTGGGGAGCGAAAACGTAGGATGGAAGGTCCGAACTCCGTGATCATATCTTGTGTTTGAGTGTGCTTTGGCGTTTATTTATACTTGTGTTTATATTTCTTATCGCCATTGTCATTAGCTCATTATTTATATGATCCACTATCTAGTTCATTTTTGTTTACCCTTGTGTTAGTTTACATATCCTTGCATATATCATATTGTATATCTATTTGTTAGGATATATCACTTTGTGTATATTGCATATTCTTGCTCATAAGTAATTATATATCATCTTGCAAGAATATATTGGTTAATTAATTTTAATTGGCATTTAATCGGATTAGATTAGCATAAGACCCTAATCACCCCCCTCTAGGGTCTAACATATGATTCATCAACGTGTTATTATAAAATGACTATACACTCGACATTGATATCCCGATGCGAGGAGTTTCTCTTGATTATTACTATTATTATAATAGCATTAACTAGACGATGCACCCATCTTGATTGGACATATTTTGGGTCACGATTATTTTTTATAAATTTTACGAAAGCTGTTCCACAGTAACTTCGTGGTTAGTGAATAATATTTCAAGCACAACCAGTTAAAATAAATGAATAAATGTGGGGTTTAAAAAGGGGAATTGGATGGAGAATGTAACGTGTATATAAGCGGGCTCATACGCATTCTTGATATCCCGATTTATATATAAGAGCTAAGGGCCTATCCTGACTTGAAACCGTGTTCTCGGGACGGTTTACAGGAACCTGATTTATATACATGAAAATAATTTCTTCATTTTACATGCTTGTTGGGAGTTTTCTTACTCCCCTGAGGTTTGTGCACCCCAGACTTAGGAACTGTTTTTTCTTCGCAGGATCGAGAATATTTTGAGGAGCAAGTCCAGTGGCAGTGATCATTTTTTAGTCCATTAGTTCTTCAATTCTATTGGTTTAGAAAGTTATTTGGTTTAGACTTTTTCTTGAGTCATGTGTGATATTTTTCTAGACTGTGATGTAAATTTTTTTATTACTCTTCCCTTTGTGGATAGTTGTGAACTCGTTATTGGATTCAGTCCTTTTGTAGATTTCTTTATCTATGTATTTCTTTTATTGTCTTGGTTACATGCTCTATGGTGTAGTTTTGACTTTATTTCTATATACAAGATGATATGGAGACGTGAATGTGATCGAATGGTTGCATTATCGGCTGAGTCACATCCCAAGTTATTATATTTTGGAACTGGGGCGTGACACAAATATTGGATGCTATTTAATAGTAGCCTACCTCAAGTCTTATAAAACTATTCTATATATTTTATTGAAATGCTTACAAATTCGTGAAATATACAAAAGACTTCTACCAATTTGATATTGCGGCTAGCTTAAAAAACTCAACAAAACTTTAAAAAACCCGTCAGACTCAAATATTGCGGCTAGCTTTCCCCAAAAAACTCAAAGAGATTACAAAATTTGCAGAAAACCCAAAAAGATATTTAAAGATTGCGAGTTTCTATAGAAAAGTCCCCAATTTCATAAAAGTACACTAATTTTAGGAAATTCACAGAATAAACGTAAATATGCAAAAGAAATCATCAATTTTAATAATTTTATATAATAAATTAACCCTAAATTTTGCAGAAAGTAACCTTGGATGTTATGTATAAAAAAAAACCTTGAAACTTTATAACTTTATAGGTTAACCTATGGAAAGTTGAAGAATGAACCTCATAAAAATACTATATCAAGTGCATTTTAATGATTAGAAACTTCCAAATAAATCTTCAAGGTATTCTGTATTTACATTCAAAACCAACTTTTCAATAAATTATATGACAAACTACATATAATTCCACAAGTTTTTCTATAGTCACATCTATAACAAAAATTTACAATAAACTAATAAAAATTATTTAGTTTTCATTGTTTATAATCTAAATAATTATTTTATTTAACTTATCATATTATGAATTATGTTGCTAAATATATCTTAACAAAATTAAGAATACATAGGAAGCAATTATATAAAAATTTTAGTATAAAAAAGGTTACGGGTAATGTGACGATCATCACAATATATCTATCCGAAAAAAATTCTATCATTAGAAAAATTAATTTAAGAATGATTCATTTGAATTTTATAATTTACACCATATCATAATTATTATTGTTATAGCATTACATCTTTTCCTATTTTGTTTAAATAATCAAAAAATATCCCTCTCACTTCCATTGAAGATTCAAAATTTTGAATGTTTATTAGTTTTAATGTTTTCAAGACTTTGCAAATGTACATAAGTTTCATTTTCATAAAAAAAATCATGTAACAAAGATTCAACTAAAGTGTAAAAGAACAAGCTACTATGGGTCCCCTAGTTGTCAAGCTGTTTTGAATTTAGTTTCTCACATCTTTGAAATTGCTGTAAGGCTCCACAATTAAGTTATTGTGAAATTAGTCATTCCAATCCAGAAAAAAAGAAGAAATAGTTAGATGAATTAATATGAAACAACTTGTGATCACTTGGGAAGGGCTAATCAAGCATTGTTAGGGCTTATAATAAGCAGCTTAGAGGTTTAGGGGGTGTTTGGTTCAATTTCTTTAAAAAAAAGAACAAGTATCAAAAAATCGATTTCCTTGTATTTCTATAAAAATTTATAGGAAAAGTTTATAGAACTCAAAAGTATAACTTTTTTCTTGTTCTTTCTTTGTTTGGTTCAAAGCAAGAAAATGGCTCGTTACTTTATAGAAATAAGTTGTTTTCTTTTTCTTTTATTTGGTTGGGTATAAAAGTTTTATAGAAAAGTGCAAACCGTGCAAGAAACTTTATAATGACTAGTTTAACGGTTAGTTCGACATCCTCAAATATTATAAAATCCTTCTATCCTCAACTTGCCATGGACACAAAATTTGCCAAGTTAAAAAAATATGAGTAAGAATGTTAGAAATATTGGTGAATCTCCATCTGCACCAAATTAAAAAAACTTTACTATTTTCCTTACGTCAAATTACTTTGTTTTTTTATCTCAGCGTGATCAGAAACTACCACAGAAATGAACCTATGAGGATTTATTTTCATATATAGATGAAGATCATGGGCGTAATCAAATGTGGGATATAATGGAATTAGCAAAAATAATACTAAGAACAAATGCTTTGAAAGTTAGAGACCACAACGGGTGGTGGAAGTGTCCTAATTGTAACGATATGCCCAACATAAATTAGAATATGAATGATCTCTTAACTCACACACATGATGTTGGTTACTATATGCCCAATATGGGTAAGGAGAGGATTGGCTAGCATCGTGGATTAGAAGTTTATTTACAATGGTTAGATCGAAATAAAAGATCATGTACTAATTCAGTATTGTCATGTTCTACTTGGATATTTTCATGCATTAAGTTAGCCTAGCTATAGGTCGTTTGACAAAATTGATTGTCTCAACTAAAACTTACAAGTTCAATGTAGATTGTGTTCTAATGATGTATTGCCTGAAAATACCTATTTTGGTAATTAAATATAAAAAATTGCTTAAAAAGAAGTTAATTTATTTGGTAGAGATGTGCTAAATAATAAGTGTTAAAAGATAAAAGGTGTATATGACATATATATAAACTAAAATAGTAGAAACAACATTTAAAAGCATTCTTAGATTGCTTCTAAAAGCACCCTCTTAAAATAAAAGCAATTTTAATAAGCATGTAAAAAAAGTTCTCGCCAAATACCATTATTGATTGCTTCTTTAAAAAATAAGCAGAAACACTCTAAAAAAGCAATACCAAGGTGATATTTAATCACATTTTAATTATTTGAAAAATTAATTTCAGAATAACTTAAAATTAAGGATTTAATAGTAAATTTAATAGTATGAGAGAATTCAAAATACAAAAGTTTTAAGGAACTAACATTGAAAAAAACCAATATGATATTATATATTTGTATAATATTACTATAAACACATAAACTTATAGTTTATAAATACAATAAGAATATACAATATTTTAAAACAAATTTCTTGGAGTCACTCCACTTTCGTGGTCTACAAAATAGATTCAGAACATATAACAAGCATGTCTACGTGTAAGATATAAGCCTATACTGGTACTCCCTTTAAGAGTGAGAGTTTAATACAAACTTTTCCTAGACAAAAATATACTTGACCCTTTTGATTATTACATTATTACTCTATTATAATTAATATGTATTCTGTACTATTTACAGGAGATCGAATTATGAAATGAAAAATTCTAAACTAATCTCATCCGCGGCTGACCTATGCATTCATAGTTTTTTCAATAGTGTAGTCTTTAGTTAAAAGCTCTATCATCAGACAAGTTTCTATCCTATCATATGGACTTATATTACACATATGCTGGTTATGCATGAATCTTTATGCATACACCCCTCTCTTAATAGGAATTCTATTAGATAAATAAGTAGCTGTAAAACAATTTCATCTAAGCCCTCTAAATTTTTATTTATAAATTAAAAGTTAATCAATATACTTTGCTATAAACATCATCCACGTTCATGTTAGTCCACAATTACCAACAAAAAGGGATAAAGTTTATATCTAACCAAGTAGGGGATAATCCAAATTTTGGATGAACGGTAGACATATTCTCACTTTCTACTATACTTGCAAGGGTGAAAAGGTAATTTAATAAGAGGCATCTTTCTTTTTCTCTTTCTCTATTTTTTATTTTCTAGAATATTCCATATATCATTCAGATATTTTGTCTTTCTTTTCTTTCTCTTTTTTTGGTTTCAGAATGTTATATATCATACTCCATGAAGCCCATAGAGTCACATATCCATTATATTTTAGATTCTAAAAAGAATCATATCATACTCTCTTCAGAAGTGAGAGTTTAGAGGGGTGGGGGGGGGGGGGGGGGGGGATTTACACAATATTTCCCTTTATTTTTTCTAAATATCACGTTATGATCCTTTCCTATTTAATATAATACTTTAAATAGATCTATAATACATTACTTATGGTCCCATCCTAATTAATATAACCATCTTTGATAAATTATTAATAATCCAAAAGTTATAAATAATGTTCTTAAAAATCTAAAAATTATACAAAGCACCTATAAAATAAAAAATTACAAACAACAACTTAGAAATAAAAAATTTCAAAAAAATTCTTAAAACCTTGAAAATTAAAATTTACAAATTACAAATAGCCCTTTGAAAATTCTAAAAATTGAAAATATCTGGACTCCCTGAAAAATTCCAAAAGTTACACAAACACTCCAAAAAATTTAAAAATTAGGGAAAATTTTGAAAAAAAATCTAATTTTTTTAACATCCGTCTGAACAATATGAAATTATAGGAAAAACCCTAAAATTTTAAAATTAGTAACAACATCCTCACCAAAACATTTAAAAATTAGCAAAAACACCTTAAAAATATGATAAGCTTTAACATTCCTCAAAACAACTTGAAATTGTAGACAATACTTTGAAAATCAAAAAATTACTAACTAAGCCCCTTGAAAAGCTTATCGCAATTTCAAAATTCTAAAAATTGTAAACATCTAGAAATAATGAAAAATCTCAAAAGTTACAAAATGCCACAAAACTCCAAAAATTATAAAAAATTCAAAAAATTTAGAATTTTTGGATAACCTCTTGAACAATATGAAATTATAGGTAGAACCATAAAATTAAAAAATTACTAACAATTTCATCACCAAAAATTTCAAAAATTAATAAAAACATTCAAAAAGTATGAAAATTATGAACAGTCATCTACACAACTTGAAATTATAGATAAAACCCTAAAAATAAAAAAATTACAAGTGAACTCCCTCCAAAAAGCCTAATTTTATAAGAAAACACATCAAAAAATCCAAAATTTACAAAAAATAACTCAAAAATCATAATTTACAAATAGCTCCATGCACAATTTCATATTACATACAGCACCCTAATAATTAACATTTACATACTTCCAAAAATATGAAGTGGCCAAAAACACCTAAAAAATAAATTAAAAAAAGCCTGAAAAATCTAAAATCTTTGATTTTTGAATAATAATATGAAACTACCACCAAATATTCAAATTTCGTCAAGTTTGAATTTAATATAAAATTCTCATTATATTAATCGCTATGCATTTGCTATATAGCATAATAATTCTTTAATATGTTTGTTCCATAAAAGTTCTAAAATTACAAGTTGAAATTTCTATTATGTTTGTTAGATCAAAGTTCTAAAATTTATATGGTATAACTACATTCAATGTATTATTAAGCTTGATATTAGCCTGCAAAATACTATCATCAAGTTATCATCATCAAGTAAAGGTTGTAAAACATGATCTTATTTCGTGCAATAAATTATATGGTAATCATGTACTATCTCATAAATGAGTTATAGTAAAGACATGAATTTATTTCTCAAAAAAAATCCATAAATCCAAATGAAATAATCAAATTATTTGGTCACATGCAACCCAAATACCTCCGACCTAGTCATGACAAGTGCTATAGTTGAATCCAATGAAGATTAGATTGATCTTCTCTCGCTTAACAAGTAAAATATATGAAGCATCCTCTTCGCTTAAAAGAGTGTTAATGACTTCAACACCTTTTTGAGATATATTAGAATCACACCCAAGTTCAAGTGTGTCTTTATTTCACCATATAGTCAGTTTGGCAACTAAGAATTAATCCTGATTTCTTCTAAATCAGAGGGCATATTTGACAACTCCATAAAACTTGTTTCAAATGATACAACTTTAGTCAATATTTTATTTTTAGTTTTGTAAAAATCAGACCCAAATTGAACTAGTTCTTTCTCGTACAAAATCTTGCCCTTAAAGTAGTTATTTTGTGAGCTAACCTTATATGATTGGACTTTCACCTAATTAAGTAAGAACTAGTTTAACCTAATTCAGTTTTAAAGTTACCAAACACACAGAGAACTTGGATTATTCCTACATAATTTTTTTTATTCAACTCTATCTTTTTTTTTCTATTTATTTTCTCCTCTACTTCACATGGGCTTAGGCACTATTGATGTTTTTGGTCTAGGCCATGCATTGACCTTCTAACAAAAGCTTAGTTTTATTTATCGAAACAGCATTTGCATATAGTTTTGGATGGACTACATTAATCTAACAAATTGATATCAATACTATACTAATAAAACAATAACCTCTAGTTGCATTTTTTGACACTTGTCAATTCCTCAATCATTTTCATCCTTCTTTTTGCAATTTTTTTTCCTTTATAGCGGTTATAGATTTTTTTTTTGTTTTCTCAGGTTACGTACAGATTTTTTTTTCTAAGTGTAAAACCCTAAAAATTTAAAAATATTATTGTAAATAATAATAAATAAGTTTTATTATGGTTGGTGATTATTCTGAGATGAATGGATTAAATTAGAATTAATTTGAGATTGATTCACAGTTTCAGCCTCAGTATCGCGAGTCTGCTGAAATCTGTCATATTTATATTTTTTATAATTTCTTTATTGATCAGATGTACATGAGGCTTGCGCCATTGATTTTAGAATATCGAGACGGTGCTGTGGGTAAATTTTTATTTCTTTATAAAAACGGAGACTGAAACCCTAGTTTTAAATAATATAAAATATTATTTATATTATTTTATACTATTTCACCTAACCCTACCTACACTATTCCACCTAACCCTCAAAATGTCTCTAAAAAGCCCTTATCACATTATTCTCACTCACGGAAAGAGAGAGAGAGAGAGGAAGAAAAGTGAGGAAGAGAGAGAGAGAGAGAGAGAGAGAGAGAGAGAGAGGATATTTTGACTATTCAGAGAAAAAGAACGGATAGGTATTCCAATTTCAGAGTTTAATAAAGGCAAGTTCATCTTTTTTTAATCCCATCCCAGTTAATTTTAATTTTGATAGATTAAGCCCTAAATTTGATGAATGGATGTTTAGATACAAATAAATAAAAGACTTAATCATGATAAAAATTGATGAATAGAACTTTAGATCAAATCCCTAATTTATGAATTACTATTCACCACTGATGTATCTGTTCACCTCCGGTGTTATTGTTCACCTATGGTGTCACTGTTTTACCGTTGGAATTGCTGTTCAAAGATGGTGTTACTGGTCGTAGCCGGAATTACTGTTCACCATTGGCGTTACTGTTTACTATCAGAATGACTATTCACCGATAGACTTTCAGGTTTGAATCTTTCTTTTTATTCAGTCAACCGACTCCTATCATCAGTCGACCGATAATAGATTGTAGTGTTGTTGTAAAACCCCGTAAAATTTGAATATTATGTGAAAAATAATAATAAATATGTTATATAGTGATAATTAACATATTTTGATGTTTGAGTATGCTAGAGATTGATTTGAGATCAATCAATGTATATATAGGAGTGAAATCATGCACGACTTGAACGAACTTGAATCTGGAAAAACGACCAGTTCAATGTTTTTATATTTTACACACTGATACAGTAAGAATTTGGAAATACGGAAAAGACAAAAGTTGTAGGACTTTTAAAGATCTTCCAACAAATCTTAGATCATCTTATTCTGAGGTCTTACGAGAAAGTTATAGCCAAAATACCGAAGGTTATTTTCCTAGTTAGACTAGGTTTCCTTGTTCGTGTGCCAAACATGTTTGTTTCGGGTTTGCCTCCATAATACCTATGTTTTTCATAAAAATTCTCTTTTTTTAATCAAATCTCTGAACCCAAGTAGCAACCCTCTCTCCTCAAAAACCCTAGATCATATTTTAATGATTTTTGAGAGCTTTTGTGAAGAATATATTAAGAAGAGGACGAGTTTGTCGGCTTTTGGCAAGGGAGAACTTGTTTTCTTGCATCGTTGAGTTTTTACAGCAGCGTTTGAGGCAAAATCATCTTCCTTCAAACCCTTCCCTTAGTAAATATTAAATTTTTATTAATTATAATGATGAATCTAATGTTGAAGTTTAACCCAATGCTTTAAAAACATGATTTTTGAGGTTAAATATTAATCTAATGATAGATATGAAGTTTATTTCTTGTTGTTTATGTTAGTAACATGATCATGATCATTAGGGTTAAGTTTAATTTTTGTTTTTAATTTGTTAATCATATCCTAATCTTGTTTAAACCCTAGATTTATTATTAATTAAGTTTTCATGTAAAAGAGAGATGTTTAAACCCTAGGTTTGTGATACCTAAGTTTTGTAAACATGTTTAAATAATTTTTCATCTCTGTTAATTATGTAGAATTTATCATGTTCAGTTAATCTTGTGGAAAAATTTCATGTTTTATTCGAGAAATTGATTAATTAGGATGTTAACCCTAATTAGATTAAATCAATAGTTTAATTTTTGTGGAGATGATCTTATGTTTTTTAATGTTTAAATTTTAATATTGTTATTTGTATCATGATGATATAAATAAGTGTTTAAATATAGTTACAAATTATGCAAACCCAAAAACCTACGAACCAGATATTGCTCTGGTTGGTCGACCGACGCCCTAGGGACGGTCGATCGTTAAAGTCATGTTTGTGCACATTGTGCACAATGCTCTGTTTGGTCGAACGACGCCCTTGGGACGGTCGACCGACCTAGGATATTTTTGACATGCAGTTTTGTTACTTGCATTTTTTTAATGTGATCACGCGGATCGAGCCGCACGATGATACATGTACAGTCATGGGTACACCTGAATAGTGTCGTAGCACACCACAAGTATCCCGAAAGGGGATTATGATGAATTTTGTTTCAATTACACTTGAGATAAAGGTTGATTTCATATTTATATACATGTTGGGTATTGTTGATGAGCATCACTCAGTACTACGTGGAGTAGCACGTCGATATACCATTAGTACAGGCCATTGAGTCGGGTTTAGGATGCTTTATCTAGTTGTCTATCCTACACTAGGATGCGATGAGGTTTGTGAGGGGTATTTCTAGGATGCCTACTTGGTAGTCCGTCCCGCACTCGTGTTACGTACAGAGATGCGATGAGACTAATGAGCCGTGTATACTGTTAGGATACCAACCAGGTAGTCCATTCCACATGATGATGCGATGAATCAGAATCTTGCAAGGATTTGCATTGAGACAATTGTTGATAGCCTGAGTCTTTGGCGGATGTCAGTTATGTATATGACTCATTGCTGAGATATATGACCGACGTACTTTGCCCTTGAAAGTATGCAGCATTATATGCTGATATTTATCTTATCTTCCTAGTGATAGTGGATGATATTATAAATATAATATTATGAATGTCTTCACTTTCTGTATTTCTTTATTTTATTTTTAGGTTAGGATAAATGATTAGCGATTCACAATTTGAGACATATGGTATATACATGAGAGTTTCCTTATTTGGATTATTTCTCTTAACGTACGAGTCTCGTGTTGTGGGTTTCTAATTATTGATTTCATTTAGATTATTTATCTCTAGTTCGGTGTTAATGTTTAGGCGTCTACAATTTGAGACATATGGTATATACATGAGGGTTTTCATATTTGGATTATTTTGTTCGACGTACTACGTCTCGTCTTGTAGGTGTCTAAATATTAACTCCATTAGATACAGGAAAAATAATGTAGGTAGACTCTTCTTAATAGGTAGAGCCTCCACTTCATCTAGCAGCCCTTCACCTGAGGGCGAATGGAGGTGATCTTGCTGTAGCGCTCTGACGCTCTTGTTGTTATTTTTACTGTTTTAAAATTTCTTTTCTGGCATCTTAAAATTTGGGAGAGCCGCAGGATGATGGAGTTCTTGTATAGTCATAGTCGCATGAGTTATCAGTAGAGGCTCTATAGTAGATTTATGTTTCCATTCAGTTGTTTGAGTTATATTTCATTTTGTAAAGGCTATTAGCCTTAGTTACATTTCTAGTTAATTCATGTTGGGATATTTTACATTATTTCAGAGATCAGGTGTTTGCAGTTTAATTCATTTGAGACATGGTTTCATTTTTGAGATTTATCCTTCTATACCATGTTTATTGTAATTACTTACCTTATTTTCCCTGTTTTATACCTACACTTCTTTTTGATTCCACTAGAGGATATTACTGTAATTGGTGAAACGTGTTATTGCACAGTATGAGTGCATGACAAGTTTGACATCTCTGGATTCACCTTGGACTGCAGCCATGAAAACAGGGGCATCACAATTGGTATCAGAGCTCTAGTTCTAGCATTATTAGGATCTTTCTTGTGTCGAGTCGTGGAACTAGGATAGAGTTTCCTAGGATTCATGTATAGAGTCACCTAGGATTCCTAGAATGAGCGAGGACGTTATATACGTATATTCCAAAATTTATAAATTTTTTTATGACTATCTTACTTTGATTAAAAAGTAATTATGTGAATGATATATGATATGCTTTTCCTACTGTTATATGTTATGTTATGTATGTTTGTGAAGCTCTCCTCTTAGTATTATAATTATCGAGACGAGGACGTGGTCGAGGTAAAACTTGTACCAGGATAGCTAGGCAAGCAGAGCTTGAGTCGCAGCATGCTCCATAATATTTGATCGACTTGGTAACATCGATTGTAAAGGTAGAGACTGGCAACTCCCAAGGAGCGAGTAACGAGCCAGATTACACTTTCTGAAGTTCCACCACTAGTCATACCAATCGTTCCTATTAAAGAGGCAATACCAACGATTACACCATCACCACAACCAGCTATTAATAGAGACACAGAGCAGGAAGCTTGGCTTTGTAAGAATGAGAAAGACATCAGAAGATGAGAGCACCAGAGTTTTAGGGCACATCGGATTCATTTGCAGCCTATAAGTGGAAGGAATATGTGGGAATTATTTTTAGATATGCTTAACATCGACTTAATACATAAATGGAGATTAGTTATATTCAGCTTAAAGGATGACGTCGGAGGATAGCACCGATTTCAGTTACGTCAGAGTAGCGAATGTCAATTTCATAGAAGGATTTCATCTACTATTTTGATAAGCAGGTAGAACTAACCCGATTGGGGCAGGGAGACGTACTAAGAGTTAATTTTAAAAGTAGGATTATCTAGAGACCAAAACAAGGACAAGAAACCTTTTGTAAGACCGAGAGGACCCCAGTAACAGGGTAAGAATTTTCATCACCTCTAGCAGAATAGTGGTCAGGGTCAGCAGTCGTAGGGTCACGGTTACGACCAGTAGCAAAGGATTGAGGAACCACCTACCATTTCGAGGACCAAGGGGCTAGTAGGTTAGATGAACGCTATCTAGGAGATTCCTGAGGGATTGATAGTCCCATAGATTCCACCTCTAGTAGCACAATAGTCGCCAACCACCGATAAAGTTTATACAGTCATACCGCGTGATCATGGTGCGAGTGGAGCTTTCTTAGTGATTATTCCTTTCCAACTTGGATCTTGTTCGATTCAGGTTTTAGCTAGTTGCACACCCCTTAGAATTTCTGTTATTCATCTCTACTCCTTTAGGGGAGGTATACCTATTGAGAGTATCTAAAGGCTAGATGAGTTGTTATCTGAGGGCTTTATTCACCGGAGTCATTCTTCATGGGGAGCGATGGTTCTCTTCGTGAAGGAGAAGGATGGTAGTAAGTGCTTTTGTATAAATTATAGTGAGTTGAACAATATCACTATCCGGAATTGGTATTTACTACCGAGGATTGACAACTTGTTCGACCAGCTGCATAGAGCATAACATTTCTCAAAGATTGATCTTCGTTCTGGCTATCATTAGTTGCGGGTTCGAAAGATGGATATTCCCTAAACCACCTTTTTGACTCAATATGGGTCCTTCGAGTTTCTTGTCTTGCCATTTGGGATGACTTATGCACCCGATATATTCATAGATTTGATGAACTAGGTTTTCCATCCATATTTGGACAAATTCATGATCGTATTCTTGTATATTCGAGATCAGAGGTAGAGTACGAGTAGCATCTTCGATTGGCATTACAGACCTTGAAGGAGCATCAGATATATGCCAAAATCAACAAATGTGAGTTTTGGCTTTCTGAAGTCAGATTTTTAGGCCATGTCATCAGCAAGAAGGGTATTGCAGTAGACCCAGCAAAGGTGAAGGCAGTACTTAATTGGGAGCTGCCAAAGACAGCTTTAGAGATCCAGATTTAGTAGGTTATTAAAATAAGTTTATTTAGGATTTCTTAAAGGTTGCGATGCCACTTAAACGCCGGCACAAAGTCCTAGGAGGCCTTTGGGACTCTAAAGGCTAAGTTGACTACAACATCGATATTGATTATTCTAAATAGTGATAGGACCTTCGTAGTCTATACAGATGTATTGTTATCAGGTCTAGGAGGTGCTTTGATGAAGACCCAGAGAGTAGTGGCGTACATATCATGACAGCTAATAAAATAAGCATTATTATCCCACACACGACTTGAAGCTTGCAGTAGTGGTCTTTGCACTAAAAACATGAAGATATTATCTGTATGGAATGTAGTTCAAGCTTTTCACAGATCATCAGAGTTTGAAGTACATTTTCTCTCAGAAAGAGCTAAATCAGAGACATCGACGATGAGTTGAGTTTACCAAAGCCTACGAGTTTGCGATTCAGTATCATCCAGGGAAGGCTAATGTTATAGCAGACATATCGAGTAGGAAGCATCGTCATCAGATTGCAGCTTTGAGGTGCTCGTTATATCAAGATCTTCACACCCTTAGCCGATTTTATTTTAGACCAAAGATCAGCAGAGGTAGCGTATTTTTGGGAGCTTTGTCTGAGTAGCCATCTTAGAGTAATAAAGTGGTTAGAGCTCTGCCAGAGGACTCTTGGAGTCAAACTCAAAAGGGGGAGATCTCCATAGAGTCAAAGACTGATTGGACCATTAGAGAATATAGAGGACTTCGAATGAAGGGTCAGTTAGTGATGCCGAGTGATCCGTAGTTGAAGAAGGACTTATTTGATGAGGCGCATCGTACCAGGTACATAGTGCATCCAGAGACAATAAAAATATACAAGGACCTGAAGAGACACTTTTGGTGAAGCGATATGCGTAGGGAGATTGTAGAGTATTTGACTAGATATTTTACCTGCCAGTAAGTGAAGGTAGAACATTAGAGACCGGCAGGAACCCTTCAGCCTTTACCCATTTCGGAGTAGAAGTGGGGAGATATTTCTATGGATTTTATTGTAGTATGTTTCAAGGTCGAAGAAAGAAAATGATTTAGTTTGGCTAATAGTTGATCGGTTGATAAAGTCAGCACATTTCATTCCGTTGAAGACGACGTACATGGCAGACATGTATGCGAGGATATTCATCCAGAAGATAGTAAGATTACATGGAGTTATAGAGACAATTATATCAGACCGAGGCTCGGTTTTTAATTTGCACTTTTGGAGGAGCTTCCAAAACTCTTTCGGTAGCCAGTTGTCATATTCTAGTGGTTTCCGCATGCAGACAGATAGACAAAAGGAGAGAGTCAACCAAGTATTGGAGGATATGTTACGAGCTTATATTATAGATTTTCAGAGAAGCTAGGAGGATCACATCCCATTGGTTGAATTCGCTTATAACAATAGTTACCAAGTGATAATTGGTATGGCACCGTATGAGGCGTTGTACGGGAGGCCTTGTAGATCACTTATTTGCTGGGCAAAACCAGATGATAGCCTATTGTTTGGACCGGAGTTAGTAAGAAAGACTACAGAAAAAGTAGTAATAATTCGGGAACGCATTTTGTAGTGCAGAGTCGTCAAAAGAGTTATGTAGATCAGAGACGATGACTATTAGGGTTTCAGCTTGGGGACTATGTATTGTTGAAAATATTACCAATGAACGGAATTTAGTATTTTGGTATATGGGGAAAAGCTTGCCCTAAGGTATATCGGTCCGTTCAGGATAATGGAGTGCATTGGAGCCATTTCATATCGGCTAGATCTTCTAACATCGATGTGGAGTATACATGTTGTCTTCCATGTTTCGATCCTTAAGAAGCATCTACGTGACGATGAGCAGCAGCGAGTGTTAGACACACCAGAGGTCGAGATTCTTGATGATATGACTATTATTAAAATTCATGTGTGTATTCTTGTCAAGGAGGACAAGAGACTTAGAAATAAAGTGATTCCTTTAGTTAAAAATCAATAGAATCAGAAAGGAGCTGAGGCAGTTGCATCGCGACGACTTGTACCTATTTGAGAAAGTAAATTGTTTGGATATGATTCGCCTATGTTTATGATTATCTTCATGCTCATATCTATACTTAACGCTAGAATGAAGGTATTAACACTTAACTCCTAATCATTCGGAACACATGATATATATGGGGGGGGGGGTTCCTTGTTGGGATTTTTCACTTGACGTACTAGTTCTACTTAGTTAGGAGTTAAGTGGGAGATTTATATTCTAGATTATTAAGTATAGATATCAAGAAGGATTCTGGAGGGAGCGTGAGGATGTTATGCATCGCGACTACCCGCACCTGTTTGAGCAGATAAATTGATTGATTTTGATTGGTGTTCATGATTATCCATATTGTTATACTTATATTTATGCTAGAATAAGGGTATTAACACTTAACTTCTAATCATTCAAAACACATGATACATATATGAGGGGTTCCTTGTTTGGATTTTTCGCCCGACATAGTTGTTCCGCTTAGTTAGGAGTTAAGTGGGCGTATTCGTATTCGAGATGATTAAGTGTAGATATTGCTATGTTTTATATCTAGAAATTAATAGTATGAGATGTATACGGGAGGGTTTCCTTATCTAGATTATCCCTTCTTGGTGCTTTTCTCATATTACTAATCCTTAAGATATGATTGCGGAATATCGGGGAAGAAATTCTTTTAAGGGGGGAAGAATGTAAAAGCCCATAAAATTTGAATATTATGTCAAAAATAATAATAAATATATTATATAGTGATAAATAATATATTTTAATGTTTGAGTATGCTAGGGATTGGTTTGAGATTAATCCAATGTATATATGTGAATATAGGAGGGAAATCATGCACGGTATGCATGAGCTTGAATCTGGAAAAACGATCAGTTCAAAGTTTTTATTATTTACATACTAATACAATAAGAGTTTAGAAATACTTAGACAAACATTGAAGGATATTTTAATAGCTTTCCAACAAATCTTAGATCACCTCATTCTGAGGTCGGACGGGAAAGTTATAGTCAAAATACCGAATGTTATTTTCCTAGTTAGACCAGGTTTCCTCATTTGGTTTAAACAGATTTGTTTTGGTTTTGCCTCTATAAATACCTATATTTTTCATAAAAATTCTCTCTTTTTATCAAATCTCTAAACACTAACAGCCACCCTCTACCCTCAAAAACTCTAGATCACTTTTTGGTAAATTTTGAGAGCTTTGTGAAGCAAATACTGAGAAGAGGGTGAGTTTGTCTACTTTTGGTGAGGGAGAATTTGTTTTCTTACATCATTGAGTTTTTACAACAGTGTTTGAGGCAATATCATCTTCTTTCAAACCCTTTCCTTATTAAAGGTTAAATTTTTATTAATTATAATGATGAATCTCATGTTGAAGTTTAACCTCATGCTTTAAAAACATGATTTTTGAGGTTAAATTTTAATCTAATGATAGCTATGAAGTTTATTTCTTACTGTTTATGTTAGTAACATGATCATCATCATTAGGGTTACTTTTAATTTTGTTTTTGACTTGTTAATCATGTCCTTATCATATTTAAACCTTAGATTTATTATTAATTGAGTTTTCATGTAAAAGAGAGATGTTTAAACCCTAGGTTTGTGATACCTAAGTTCTGTAAACATATTTAAATAACTTTTCATCTTTATTAATTATGTAGAATTTATCATGTTCAGTTAATCTTGTGGACAAATTTCATGTTTTATTCAAAAAATTGATTAATTAGGATGTTAACCCTAGTTAGATTAAATCAAAAGTTTAATTTTTGTGGAGATGATGTTCTATTTTTTGATGTTCAAGTTTTTATATTGTTATATGTATCATGATGATATAAATAAGTGTTTAAATATAGTTACAATTTATGCAAATCCGAAAATCTAAGAACCAGATATTACTTTGACCGGATGACCGGCGCCCTAAGGGTGGTCGACCGGTAAAGTCATTTGTGTGCACATTGTGCACGATGCTCTATTCGATCGACCGACGCCCAAGGGGCGGTCGACCGACGCCCTAGGGGCGGTCGACCGACGCCCTGATATTTTTGATATGTAGTTTGGTTTCTTGCGCTTTTTAATGCGATCGCGGTGATCGAGCCGCACGATGATACATGCACAGCCATGGGTACACCTAAATAGTATCGTAGCACACCACAAGTATCCTGAAAGGGGATTATGACGAATTTTGATTCTATTATACTTGAGATAAAGGTTGATTACACATTTATATATATGTTGGGTATCGTTGATGAGCATCGCTCAGTACTACATGGAGTAGTACGTCGATATATCATGAATACAGGCCATTAATGTTTTCGTCGAAAGTTGCCTTCATTACTGATTTCATTAAAACTTCAATCGTTACAATGAATCAAATAACAAAGAAACTAAGATTACAACTCTCTCGAAAATAAACGCAAGTCCCGTTTATCGATGCTTGCTTGCGTGGGTTTTTGGCCTGTGACGGGGATGTTGATATCCGTGGACCGCCGGTCGATCAAGATCCTTTCCGGAAGAATCTGGCAGAGTTTCATCTATCCTCAAATGGATATGGAAACCGACAGCTCCTATCTCGGATGATCGAGATATTCGCTCTTCTTAGTATCGTCGCTAAGGGGCAACACTAAGGGATAAGAGAATAGGGTGAATGAAGAAGGAGAATCCTTGATCCGGCAGGGCTTCGCCACTCTCTTGAAGACTCCGACTCCTTACTCCGGCAGGGCTTCGCCGCTCCTCTCTGAAATTTCAGATCTCAAAGGCTAAAGCTCAAGATCAGAAATTTCTCTTCCAAAACCAAGGCCAAGAGAATGGAGACCCAAGGGGTCTATTTATAGGCCACCAAGGAGGCCTAGGGGCTGCCCATAAAGCGTTTCGCCGTAAAAGCATTTCGTCGTAAAAGCGTTTCGCTGTGTAACAACCTTGGAGACACCCCAAAAAGCATTTCGCCGTAAAAGCATTTCGTCGTAAAAGCGTTTCGCCGTGTAACAACCTTGGAGACACCCCAAAAAGCATTTCGCCATAAAAGGAGGCCAAGACACCCTTTGGGGGGAACCATGTGGGCTGCCAACAAATGAGGGGGACCATGGCCATGTGGACACCCAACAAGAGGAGGGGGGACCATGTGGGCTGCCAACAAATGAGGGGGGGACCATGGCCATGTGGACACCCCAGGGACCATGGCCATGTGGACACCCAACAAGAGGAGGGGGGACCATGTGGGCTGCCAACAAATGAGGGGGGGACCATGGCCATGTGGACACCCCTAAGGGGGTGTCTCGGCTGGCCATAGCCGAGACACACCCCTTGGGGTGTCTCGGCCTGGCCGAGACACCCCTGGGGTGTCTTGGCTTTGCCAAGACACCCCTCGGGTGTTTCGAGCCTGCCGAGATGCCCCGGGTGCCTCGGTTCAGTCCGAGACTGTCCGCCGTTGTCCCGCCGTTGATTTCTCGTCCGAACTCGGATTTGAGCACTTTCGGATGCGTTGGAATTCTGACGAAGAGCCTTGTAGATCCCATCGGTTGGATTATCAGTGGGACCAACGGGAGTTGAAGGGTGTTGGTTCATTTGCAGTGATCACGGGGTTTTCGGTCAGTCCGTGTCCCCGTTGTTCTGAGATTTGTTGGCTCACGTAGTTCGTCGGTTCACTTCAGGCGCTCACCGATGTCATTTGAACTCTTGTGAACCGGGTAGTGACGTTCAATCATCGGTCGTTAATACTGAGCTGTGTGCGGGGACCTATTGGCAATTTTTGATGCCTACAATTAAGTCGGGTTTAGGATGTTTTATCTAGCTGTCTGTCCCGCACTAGGATGCGATAAGGTTTGTGAGGGGTATTTCTAGGATGCCTACTTGGTAGTCCGTCCTACACTTGTGTTACATACAGAGATATAATGAGACTAATGAGCCGTGTACACTGTTAGGATACCGACCGGGTAGTCCGTCCCGCATGATGATATGATGAATCAGAATCTTACAAGGATTTGCATTGAGACAATTGTTGATAGCCTGAGTCTTTGGCGGATGTCAGTTATGTATATGACTCATTACTGAGATATATAACCGATGTACTTTGTCCTTGAAAGTACGCGAGGTTATATGCTGATATTTATCTTATCTTACTAGTGATAGTGGAAGATATTATATATACGATATTATAAATGTCTTTACTTTCTGTATTGTTTTATTTTATTCTTAGGTTGGGATTAATGATTAGCGATTCACAATTTGAGACATATGGTATATACATGAGGGTTTCCTTGTTTGGACTATTTCGCTCGATGTACGAGTCTCATGTTGTAGGTTTCTAATTATTGATTTTATTTAGATTTTTTATCTCTAGATTGGTGTTAATATTTAGATATCTACAATTTGAGACATATGGTATATACATGAGGGTTTCCTTATTTGGATTATTTCGTTCGACATACTACTTCTCGTCTTGTAGGTTTCTAAATATTAACTTTATTAGATACGGGGAAAATGATCTAGGTAGACTATGCTTAATAGGTAGAGCCTCTACTTCATCTAGTAGCCCTTCACCCTGGGGCGGATGGAGGTGATCTTGCTGTAGCACTCTGACGCTCTTGTTGTTGTTCTTTTTGTTTTAAAATTTCTTTTCAGGCATCTTAAAATTTCGGAGAGCCGTAGGATGATGGAGTTCTTACGTAGTCACTATCGCATGAGTTATCAGTAGAGGCTCCATAGTAGATTTATGTTTCCATTCAGTTATTTGAGTTGTATTTCATTTTATAAAGGCTATGAGCCTTAGTTACATTTCCAATTAATTCATATCGAGATATTTTACATTATTTCAGAGATCAGATATTTATAGTTTTACTCATTTGAGACATGGTTTCATTTATGAGATTTATCCTTCTATACCATGTCTATTGTAATTATTTACCTTATTTTTTCTGTTTTGTACCTACACTTTTTTGATTCCACTAGAGGATATTATTATGATTAGTGAACCTTGTTATTGCACAGTGTGAGTGCATGATAGGTTTGACATCTCTGGATTCACCTTGGACTACTTCCATGTGTAAAAACAGGGGCGTCACAGTTGTACACGTTGTGCACGTTCGTCGTTGGTCGACCGATGCTCAAGGGCAGTCGACCAATGTGTTAAATTGCTGATGAAGGTTTTTTCCATGCTTGTTTGACTATGAACACGAGGTTCAAACCATACATATACACGCACGACCATGGACGTACACGTCTGGAGTATTAGCACACAAAGACCACTAAGAGAGGATAATTTCATTTATTGTTTAACCATGACTGGGAGATGATTAGTTAGAATAATATATGTTGTTGTATGGATACTATTGATGAACACAGCTCAGTAATAAATAGAGTAGTGCTTCGGTAGACCGATGAAATAGACCGTTGAGCCATGCTTGTCGGATGCCTGAGGAGGTAGTCCGTTCCGCATGATGATACGATGAGGCTAGTTAGCCGTATTTACAGGATACCTAAATAGGTAGTCCGTTTCACATGGTGATGCAATGAGGCTAATGAACCGTACTTATAAGATGCCTGAGAAGGTAGCCCATTCCGCATGGTGACGTGATGAAGCTAATGAGTAGTATTTTCTTAGGATGCCTGAACACGTAGTCTGTTCCTCATGGTGCTGCGATGAGGCTAGTGAGCCGTATTTTCTTAGGATGCCTGAACAGGTAGTCCATTCCGCAAAATGATGCAATGAGCTACAGAACTTTGCAAGAGATAGTACTATAAAACTTCTGATGGCTTGAGTCTTATGCGGGAGTTAATCATGAACATGGTTCACCGTAGAGTTATATTGTGATAGGGTATATTGTGTTGTGGGTTATACCGAATTATGTACTTATATCTACATCATCTACCCAAGGGTAGCATGAGGTATTTGGTTTAACATTTATGACACTGTTTGGGATAGTATTTTTGTAATGTTTTCCTTTATTATTTATTTTTTTTATCTGGAGTTGGTATTTAGCAATTCACACTTTGAGACACATGGTATATATATAAGGGTTTCCTTATTTGGATTATTTCGCTTGACGTACCAGTCTCGTGTTGTGGATTTCTAAATATTAACCCCATTTAGTACAAGGTAAATGATTTAGGTAGACTATGCAGAGTCTCCATTATATGTAGTAGCCCTTCCCCTAGGGGCGGATGGAGATGTTCTTACGAGCGCTCTGACGTTGTTGTTTTTTCCCACTTTTCAGGCAGTGCATCGGAGTTCCAAAGAGCCGCAGTTTGTCGGAGTTCCTGCATAGTTGCTGTCATTCTGTGATAGTCGGTTATTGCTCCACATTAGCTTAGTAGTCGTTTAGTTGATTTCTAGAGTTGTATTTCATTTTGGAGATTGAGTGCCTATGCATTATCCAGTTGACTTTTGTATTTGACATTATTTACTCCTATTTTAGTTCATTGAACGGATATCTTTTTCCTTAGTTGAGACTTGTTTGTCTATGTCGTTGGACATGTATTCTTATGTTCTATTTCCTGATTTTATTTCTCTTATATCTGCTTGTACTCATACTATCTTTTACTATTTCTACTAGAGAGATATACCGTGATGGTGAAATATGTTGTTGCACAGTGTGGGTACAAAGCAGGTTTGACATCATTGGGTTCACCTTGGACTGTAACCTTGTGTGAAACCAGGGGCATCACAGTTGGTATTAGAGCTCTAGTTCCAGCATCCTTAGGATCATCCTGTGTCGAGTGGTGGAGCTAGGATAGAGTTTCCTAGGGTTCATATATAGATTCCGCTAGGAATTCTTTAATTGAGTGAAGACGTTATATGTATGACTCAAAAATTTTGAATTTTTTATGACTATCTTACATTGATTATAAAGTGTTTGTGTGAATAAAATATGATATAATTTTATTATTGCTATGTGTTATGTTATTGTGCTTATGGTCTTAGTTATTGTGTCTAATAAGCTCTTCTCCTGAAATTTAGATGTCATGACAAGGACGAGGACGACGTGGATCTCGTGCTCAGGGAGTTGGGCAAGCAAAGCCAGAGCCCGAGCCATAGCAGGATCTATAGTATTTGATTGACCTCCTAGCACTGATTGCGGCTAGGCTTGCAACACTTGAGGAGTGTGCAGCAACTCCAAATCAGACATCGTAGGTTCTACTACTAGAAGAATCACTTATAGCAGTACAACTATCAACCCTTGATAGGGCCACGGAGCAAGAGACTTGGCTGAATTTGGTAGAGAGATACCAGAAGATGAGGGAACCAGAGTTTCAGGGTACATTGGATTTACTTGCAACTCATAAGTGGAAGAAAGATGTGGGGAACATCCTAGACATGCTTAACATCGACTTAGTCCAGAAGTAGAGATTAGCAGCTTTCAGCCTCAAGGGTGATGCTGGAGGATGGTATAGACTTCAATTCACCCCAGAGCTATGAATGACATTTACTTGGAAGGAATTCACTTACTTTTTAGATGAGTAATATGTATCTTACGCGACGAAGGCCGGGAAAGAGTTAGAGCTATCTAGATTGGAGCAAGGAGACATGTCTGTAGCTGATTATAAGAATAAATTCATGAGCTTAATTTAATTTATAGGCATATGGCAGACATGAGAACATTAGGCTCAGATGTTTCTGATAGGACTTCATCCAAGACTTCACCGCTACCTTGTTTCTAGATAATTCCGCTCAGTGCGAGAGGTAACCGACGCTGCCATTTCACAGGAAATAGAGACCGCAATCTTTCAGAAGAACAAGGAAGACAACTCTAAAGCAAGACAACCCAGGGACAAGGGAAAGGGCAAGAGATCTTTTTCAGAACCCGGAGGACCTCAACAGCAAGGCAAGAGTTTTCAACACTAGTAGCAAGCCCTTATAAGGAGGGATCCCAGCAGGGTTCGAGAGCACCGCAATACCGCAAGATTCAGGGTACTTGTTATAACTGCAATAAGATTGGACATAGGGTAAGAGATTGTCATAGTTCACCAATAGGAAGATAGTAGAGTAGAGGCTAGGGTTAGCAGCCACAAGGCCGTTGGCATGGCCAACAGTAGCAGAGTCATGGTTAGGGTCAGTAGCCGTAGGACCGCGGGTATAGCCAACAATAGAGGATTGAGGCACCGCCGACCGTTCCGAGGATCGAGGGTAAGGTGCATGCCATCTAGGAGATATCTCTAGGACAGATGGTCCCATACATTCCAGAGTCTACCGTACATTAATCTACAGCTACCGATAGGGTTTATACAGTCATACCACGTGACCATGGTATGAGCGAGGCTATAGTGAAAGGTACGTTCCTTGTGAACTCCTTCCCAGCCTAGATTTTGTTTGATTCAAAAGCTTCACATTCCTTTATATCCTATGCTTTCATGGATAGACTTCAGCTAGATGCACAACCATTAGACATCTCTTTGTCAGTGTCTACTCCTTTAGGCGTGATGTCCCTATTAGAAAGTATCTGCAGAAGATGCATTATCAGTATAGATGAGTCTAAGTCTGTAGTAAATTTGATCGTCTTACACATGTCAGAGTTCGATATTAATATTGGTATAAATTAGCTATCTTCCTACTATGTCAGTATTAACTGTTTTGTTTGGAACATGGTTGATGTTATAATATCTCTTGTATTTTGATGAAAATAAATCATTGTTTATCTAACATATTTTACTGCAGATTCAAGATATACATCTCAAAGCAACAATCAAGATATTAAGGCTATATCAAAAACAAGATTTCAAAGATCAAAAGATGAAGTTAATCAAGTCACTTCGCGCTTCAAGAAGAAAATATACTTTACAAGAGTGATATAATTTTTTTTTTCTTTTAGAATCTTTGTACAAGCCTTGATCACACACACAACACACACTACTCACTTAGAAGATCATAGAAAATATTCTAAGTATAATCCTAAGTATAATCAACAAATGAATAACTTATTAAACTATTGAAACTATGTATAACATAGTTTCTGGCCGACCAAAGAAATATCTGGTCGACCAGATATAACTGAACCAGAAATAGAGATTCAGAAATATCTCTGTCTGGTCGACCAGATATGGACCTGGTCGACCATACAATCTCTAGACTCGGATAGAATTTCCAGGAAGCCTGTCTGGTCGACCAGGACTCAATTTGGTCGACCATACAAGTTCCAGGAAGCCTGTCTGGTCGACCAGGCCTCAATCTGGTCGACCATACAGTCATTTCTAACTATCATTTTTTCAAAATGATTTGAACGTTTTATGAACGTTTTGGCAGTTATTTTTGATATAATTTGAACTAAACTTGTGCCTATAAATAAGTGTTAAGTTCTGAAGTTAAACTACAAGATTCCTTTCCATAAACTTTAGTTTTTCTTGAGTTCTTAACTCCATCTTTGAAGAGAAAAACTGAATGTTATTTTCAGTTTTGTACTTGGTTAAAACTCCATTACTCTAGAACAAAAACCATTCCTATAGCCTATTGTAAGTCACTCACATCTACACATCAAGGCTTATAGGAAGAGAAAGTTGTACCATTTTGTTTCAGTTTGATAATCTCTTGAAAGAAGAGATTGTTGTGGCATTGGCAATTGAAGATTGTCAAGGTTGTACTGTTTGCTTGCGGGTTGCAAGTGCTTGCGGTTTGCAAGTAGAAATAGTGGAGAAATCTCAAGCGAGGCTTGGGGACTGGATGTAGGTCTGGAGGACCGAACTAGTATAAATCCTTGTGTTTGTGTATGTAATTTTCTGTGATTGTCTACACATTGGTTTGATCTTTTTTACTCTTTGTGATATTATTTTATTAAAATTTAAAGTTTTCGCATTAGATTTTATAAACACTATTCAACCCCCTTCTAGTGTTTGAGTGCCATTGCAGCGATCCTTCAATTGGTATCAGAGCAGGTTGATCAAGGATAACAATGGCTACACCATCTACATCACAGTTCAAGGAAGGACATTCTACTCAAAGACAACCACTTTTCGTTGGTTCTAACTATAACTACTGGAAGTGTAGGATGAAGATCTATCTTCAATTGATAGGATTCGATCTCTGGAACATAGTGGAGTCTCATTACAACAAGCCTACTACTCCATACTCTGAATGGACGTTGGTGGAAAGGACAAATGCGAATCTTTACGCCAAGGCAATGAATGCATTGTTTTGCGCAATAGATAAGAATGAATTCAACCACGTGTCTACTTCCAACACCGTAAATAAAATCTGGCACACACTTGAGGTAACCCATGAAGGAACTTCTAAGGTTAAAGACTCAAAAATTTCTGTTTAGTGCACAGGTTTAAAATGTTCAAGATGAACGACAAGGAGACAATTGGTGAAATGTTCACAAGATTCACCGACATCATCAACTCCCTAATTGAGTTAGGAAAGGTCTACACACAAGTGGAGATGGTTAGGAAAATCCTTCGGGCTCTTACTTCGGATTGGGAGAAGAAGACTACAGCGATAGAGGAAGCCAACGACCTCTCCACATTGATAGTAGAAAATTTGATAGTGAATTTGATGGCATACGAGGTGCAACTTGAAGATCAGAAAAAGGATAATGAAGATAAGAACAAGAAGGTTCTTTCTTTCCAAGAATCTACTGATGATGAGGATTCCGATGACGAAGAAGAGTTTGCAATGATCACACGCAAATTCAGAAAATTTTTGAAGAAAGGTAAGTTCTCTTTTAGTAAATTCAAAGATACTAACAAAGTCACTTGTTTTGGTTGTAATAAGCCAGGACACTACAAGAAAGATTCTCCCCTACAACAAAAGTTAAAATCGAAGTCTTCTAACAATTTCAACGGGTTCACAAAGAACAAGAATGAACAAGTGAAGAACGAAAAGAAGAAGGCTTTGTCGATAACATGGGATGATAGTGATCAGTCATCTTCAGATGAAGAAGAGGAAAAAGAAGATCATCAAGCGAATATGTGCTTTATGACAAATGAACCTGATGATGATCAAGTAAGTAATCATGATGAGTTACTTGACGCATTTAACGAATAATTTTTGAAATACAAGCAACTAAATTCTTCTTTTAAAATATTAAAAAATGAAAATGAGAATTTGAATAACACTTTAGTCTCTCCTTATGCTTCACAAATAGAAGATCTTAAAGAGAAGAATAAAGAGTTATTTTCTAAAAATTACAAGTTATCTAGTAACAATCAACTTCTTAAAAAAGAATGTGATTTCTTTAAAGTTCGTATTTCAAATTTGGATGATAATGTTAATAGTCTTAAAACCAAATATGAAACTATATCAATGAATGTAGGTAAATTTAACAAAGGAAAAGAGAATCTAGATAATCTACTTTCTTATCAATTACCTGCTAAGAGTAAACAAGGATTAGGATATGTTTCTAACTCTAGTAATGAGAAAATATATTCTTCTATGCAAAAGAAAAATCATGCTTATTTATATTATAAATTTGTGAAAAGTAATTATCATGTACATAGTGATACATCTATGCATGCTAGTTCTAAGGTATTTTCATATAATGATAGAAAAATGCATATGAAGAAAGTTGCAATTAAGAATATTTTAAAATCCAACTACATTTGGGTTCCTAAAAATGCATGTTTAAGTGATAGAAAGATATACTTATCAAATTACAAAAAGGATATTTGTGATTCTGAAAACTATCTTTCATACAATGTAAGTAAACCAAATTCTTTTTGGGTTTGGTTTCCTAAATGCTAATCTCATGGACCCAAAAGTTAAAGGGTACCAAATCATATTTTTTATTTTGCAGGTACCTAATAAAAAGGAAAAATGGATTTTAGATAGTGGCTGTTCCAAGCACATGACCGGGAACAAGGACTTATTCTCTTCCATACAACTTAAAGATGGAGGAACCGTTACCTTCGGTGACAACAACAAGGGTCAAGTGGTAGGAATTGGAACGGTCGGTATAAACTCTAAAACTCTTATTGATAATGTGTTATTAGTCGATGGTTTAAAGTATAATTTGCTTAGTATAAGTCAATTATGCGATAAAAACTATAAAATAGTGTTTGAAAAAGATAATTGCATGATATATAACAATGACATGACAATTGTATTGTTCAACGGTTTTAGAAAGAAAAATGTTTCATGAACATTGTTTATTAGTGTCAAAAGATGAATCACTAATGTGGAATAAAAGATTAGGTCATGTTAATATTAAAAATATTTCACGCATTTCTAAGAATAATCTAGTAAATGGATTGCCAAAATTAGATTATAAGAAAAATCATTTTTGTGAATCATGTCACAAAGGAAAAATGCATAAGTCTAGTCATAAATCAAAAGATGTTATTTCAACCAAAAGACCATTGGAATTACTCCATATTGATTTATTTGGTTGCTCTAGAATAGCTTCTTTAAATCATAGTCGATATGCATTAGTTATAGTTGATGATTTTTCACGATTCACATGGACTATATTTTTAAAACATAAGGACGACACGTTTAAGTTATTTTCAGATTTTTGTAAGCTTGTACAAAATCAAAAATCCACTACTATAGTCACAATAAGAAGTGATCATGGTGGTGAATTTGAGAATGAAAAATTCTCTGATTTTTGTAACAAGAATGGTATGAAACATGAATTTTCAGTCCCTCGCACTCCACAACAAAATGTAGTTGTTGAGAGAAAGAATAGAACACTACAAGAATGTGCTAGGACATTGTTGTGTGAATCTAATCTTCCTAAATCTTTTTGGGCTGAAGCTGTTTCATGTGCATGCTATGTTTTAAACCATGTTTTATTAAGACCCATCCTAAATAGAACTCCTTATGAGTTATTTTATGATCGTATTCCTAAGGTATCTTACTTTAGAGTATTTGGATGTAAGTGTTTTATACTTAATACTAAGGATAATTTAGACAAATTTGATTCTAAATCAGATGAAGGTATTTTTGTTGGCTATTCTATGCGAAGTAAAGCGTATAGAATTTATAATAAAAAGACTTCAACTATTAAAGAATCATTGAATGTTTCTTTTGATGAAACAATGTCTAAAATTCCAATCACTTCATTAGAAGATGATGAAATTGATTCCAATATGGATGAGATTGAGGAAACTTTAACAAAAGAGGATAATATTGTATTACCCAAAGTTTTTGTTGAAGTTAGAGATCATCCTCATCAAAATATAATTGGAAATATAAATGATAGTGTTAGAACTAGATCTCAATTGAATTTATTCATTCATGTTGCATTTACATCTTCAATAGAACCAAAGAATATCAAATATGCTTTACTTGATGATTCTTGGATAAATGCCATGCATGAAGAATTAAATCAATTTATTAGGAATGATGTTTGGGTTTTAGTATCACGTCCTAATGATAAATCTATTATAGGAACAAAATGGATATTTAGAAATAAGTTAGATGAAAATGATAACGTAGTTAGAAACAAAGCTAGGTTAGTTGCTCAAGGATATTCTCAAGAAGAGGGAATAGACTATGATGAAACCTACGCTCCTGTAGCAAGATTAGAATCAATTAGATTATTACTTGCCTTTGCTTGCTATATGGGTTTCAAACTATTTCAAATGGATGTAAAAAGTGCTTTCCTAAATGGCTTCATCAAAGAAGAAGTCTTTGTTGAACAACCACCTGGATTTGAAAATGAGAAATTTCCAAATCATGTATATAAGTTAAAGAAAGCTCTTTATGGTCTCAAACAAGCACCACGTGCTTGGTATGAAAGACTTAGAATTTTTTTTTAACTTTAGATTATGAAGTAGGCAAAGTAGATTGTACTTTGTTTATTAAGAAAATAGAAAATGATATATTACTTGTACAAATATATGTAGATGACATTATTTTCGGTTCTACAAATGAAAGTCTTTGTCAAACTTTTGCTAAGAAAATGCAAGATGAATTTGAAATGAGTCACATGGGTGAGTTAAACTATTTTTTAGGACTTCAAATTAAACAATCACATGAAGGAACATTCATTAATCAAAGCAAATATGTTAAAGATATTTTGAAACGCTTTGGAATGGATACTACTTCAAGTAAACATACACCCATGAGCACTACAACATCTTTAGACAAAGATGAAATGGGTAAAAGTGTTGATCAAAAATCCTATAGAGGAATGATAGGCTCTTTACTTTATTTAACTTCTAGTAGACCGGACATTATGTTTAGTGTATGTATTTGTGTTAGGTTTCAAGCAAATCCGAAGGAATCACATTTGAAAGCCGTAAAAAGAATTTTTAGATATTTAAAGGATACAACCAACTATGCTTTATTTTATAATAAATCTAGCAATTTGGATTTAATTTCATATAGTGATGCGGATTTTGCGGGATGTAAAACTGATAGAAAGAGCACAAGTGGCACTTGTCATTTTTTAGGACACTCATTAATATCTTGGTTTAGTAAGAAACAAAATTCAGTTTCTTTATCCACAACTGAAGCCGAATACATTGCTGCTAGTTTAGCATGTGCTCAAGTTATGTGGATGAAGTAAACCTTGTTAGACTATGATATTAAATGTCAAACTTCACAAATATTTTGTGATAACACTAGTGCTATTAATTTGTCAAAGAATCCGGTACACCGCTCCCGTACCAAACATATAGACATTAGACATCACTTTCTAAGAGATCATGTTCTTAAAGGAGATATCTCTTTGGAATTTGTTTCAACAGATAAATAAATTGCCGATATATTCACAAAACCCCTAAAAGAAGAAACTTTTGTAAATCTTAGACGCGAATTAGGTATATGTACAATAATCGACATTAATTGATATATATGTTTGTATATATGTGTGTGTTACTATGTATGTGTGAATGAAAATGTTTGAAATATATGTGTATGATTTGTATAAACAAAATACTAGGGTTGAACCAGAAGTTTTACACAAAACTGTTGTGTAATTCACTGTCTGGTCGACCAGATTTGGACCTGGTCGACCAGACACACTGATACTAGACAATAAACGAAAATCAGCCACTGTCTGGTCGACCAGGACCTGGTTTGGTCGACCAGACAGCAGCAGTTATGGGTATATACGATTTTTATGTGTTATGTCATCAAGTTTTTAGTACTCTTTGACTACTTTAATTATTCTCACCAGCCCATGACTCCTTGGAGACTACATTCAAAGCATCTTTGACTCATTGGGTACACAACCCATTGAATGAATCTTTGACTCCTTGCGTACACAACCCATTGAATGAATCTTTGACTATTGAAAACCCTCATACTTCTCTCTATAAATAGTCTTCCATTCATCTCATTCTTCTTCACACCTTACCTCTCTACATTTCAAGAAGTTGAAGATTTTTCTTGGTATCATGTCTACTTCTAAAAGACCATCCTCTTCCAAATCCAAAAGAGCAAGATCTACCATAGATCCGGATGTTGCTTACCAACAATATCTCAACAATCCTACTTTAGCAAAGGAATTTGTAAAGTTCTCAAGTCAAGACGTTCATCAAGAGCGTTTTATCAACTTTTCTGATTTTGAGCACTATCCTTTAGAATATTTTTTCAAAAATACGGGGTTGTTTGAACTTTTCTCCATAAAAAATGTTGTTCCTTGCTATCCTTTTCTTGTTAGATTGTTCTATACAAATATGAGTTTCAAGTTTAGTTATCTTAAGTCTATGGTGAAGAATGTACCCATTAAGCTCACTCCTAAGAGGATTTCTGAAATACTCAATGTACCCAATACCGGTGCAACTTTGAGTGAAATCGAGATGACCGATCCTACAATTCTTGCTTCTATGCTAGAAGATGGTCAAAATCTTCATCCTCCTATCTACAATAGAGTTCTTCGTCCTCTTCCTAGACTAATTGGTAGGATTCTCTCTCACAATATCCTCCAAAAGTCGGGTTCTTTTACTTATATCTCTCTTGATCTAGCCAAATTCATTTATGCTGTCATGGGAGATATTCAAGTTAATTGGGCACTTGTTATTTACAACAACTTGCTCAAAAAGGTTTCTGTTACTCTTGATCATGGATGTGTTCTTACACATATTTTTAAAGCTTTTAACGTTCCCATCCCTATAGAGTCGGATATAGTGAGTGACTCGGTTCCTTTCAATCGAGCCGCTTTAGCAAGGATGGAGATTCCTCACAATCCGAATGTGTGCAACATAGATGTGGGAGAAGAAGAAGTTGGTAAAGATGATGATTATGATGAAGATGAAGAAGAAGCACAAGCTCAACCTCAAGAGCAAACACATGAGCAATCTTTTGACTATGCCGGAATTGCTAGTCAATTTGAGACTCTCTCTACAAATCAAACACGCATATTAGAAACCCAAGATAGATTGGTTGCATCTCATTATGTAATGCAATACCAACTTTCCCAAATGCGTGAGAGTCAAGATGCCATGCGTAAGAGTCAAGATGAACTTCTTCGTTACTTTCATGATCAATTTCCTCCACATCAATAGAGTTCATTAGTTATTAATGAACAAGTATGTTTGCTATGTTTGCTTTTGCTAGTTATTAATGAACAAGTATGTTTGCTATGTTTACTTTTGCTAGTTATTAATGAACAAGTATGTTTGCTTTTGGTTAATGAATTTTATTTTTAGCAAATATTCTTGTTATTTATCTTGGTTAACATAAGAGAAATGTTTCATAAATTTTTGAACTTATGTTTTAGTTTTTCTAACCAATTCTTAAATAACTACTTGATGGTTAGTCTCTAATAACTACTTCCATGGTTATAAATAGAGAAATATTTCTTCTTAAACAACACAATACATTCAATATGACTCCCATAGAAAACTTAATTTTCATTGCAAGTTTATGTCTTTCTATTTGGATGGGAGATGTAATGGACTATGTGCATAATCTTGAAGATTTATTTGAAGTTTTAGGCCATGTTGAAGAAATATTAGGTTGTATTGAAGTAATGTATTAATTATTTTATTATTTATTATCTCCCTTTCTATTCTTCTTTTTGTTAATGACAAAGGGGGAGATATATTAGAATATTAAAATATTGACATGTATGCATTGTTGTACAATATTAGGATTACTAATAAGTGCATTGTTGTACAATATTAGGATTACTAATAAGTGCTATTTTTTTGTGTTAAATTAACATGTATGCATTGTTGCAGGGGGAGTAAGTATGTTTAATTAAAGTTTTTTAATATTGTTTGTCATCATCAAAAAGGGAGAGATTGTTGGGAACATGGTTGATGTTACAATATCTCTTGTATTTTGATGATAACAAATTATTGTTTATCTAACATATTTTACTGCAGATTCAAGATATACATCTCAAAGCAACAATCAAGATATTAAGGCTATATCAAAAACAAGATTTCAAAGATCAAAAGATGAAGTTAATCAAGTCACTTCGTGCTTCAAGAAGAAAATATACTTTACAAGAGTGATATAATTTTGTCTTTTCTTTTAGAATCTTTGTACAAGCCTTGATCACACACACAACACACACTACTCACTTAGAAGATCATAGAAAATATTCTAAGTATAATCCTAAGTATAATCAACAAATGAATAACTTATTAAACTATTGAAACTATGTATAACATAGTTTCTGGCCGACCAAAGAAATATCTGGTCGACCAGATATAACTGAACCAGAAATAGAGATTCAGAAATATCTCTGTCTGGTCGACCAGATATGGACCTGGTCGACCATACAGTCTCCAGACTCGGACAGAATTTCCAGGAAGCCTGTCTGGTCGACCAGGACTCAATTTGGTCAACCATACAAGTTCTAGGAAGCCTGTCTGATCGACCAGGCCTCAATCTGGTCGACCATACAGTCATTTCTAACTGTCATTTTTTCAAAATAATTTGAACGTTTTATGAACGTTTTGGCAGTTATTTTTGATATAATTTGAACTAAACTTGTGCCTATAAATAAGTGTTAAGTTCTGAAGTTAAACTACAAGATTCCTTTCCATAAACTTTAGTTTTTCTTGAGTTCTTAACTCCATCTTTGAAGAGAAAAACTGAATGTTATTTTCAGTTTTGTTCTTGGTTAAAACTCCATTACTCTAGAACAAAAACCATTCCTATAGCCTATTGTAAGTCACTCACATCTACACATCAAGGCTTATAGGAAGAGAAAGTTGTGCCATTTTGTTTCAGTTTTATAATCTCTTGAAAGAAGAGATTGTTGTGGCATTGGCAATTGAAGATTGTCAAGGTTGTACTGTTTGCTTGCGGGTTGCAAGTGCTTGCGGGTTGCAAGTGCTTGTGGTTTGCAAGTGGAAATAGTGGAGAAATCTCAAGCGAGGCTTGGGGACTGGATGTAGGTCTGGAGGACCGAACCAGTATAAATCCTTATGTTTGCGTATGCAATTTTCTGTGATTGTCTACACATTGGTTTGATCTTTTTTACTCTTTGTGATATTATTTTATTGAAATTTAAAGTTTCCGCATTAGATTTCATAAACACTATTCAACCCCCCTTCTAGTGTTTGAGTGCCATTGCAGCGATCCTTCATGTTTTACTAAAATAGTCATCTTGCGAGCGTTCGATGGGTCTGCGTTAGTCGTAGCAACCTCACAGGGTAACTTGTTTGCAGAGCCATTTGTAGCATACATCGAGGAAATGATGTTATGGGATTATGGTGCCGATTTATCTAAGACTAGAATTATCTCAGAGTATCAGGATATCTTAAAGGACATACCTGGATTACCTCCAGTAAAAGAGATTGAGTTCTGCATTGAGTTGCAGCCGAGCACAACACCGATCTCTCGTGCACCTTATCGTATGACACATGCTGAGATAAGGGAGCTACAGACTCAGTTAAATGAGCTCATTACTCAGGGTTTTATTCACCGAAGTTATTCTCCGTGAGGAGCATTGGTTCATTTTGTAAAGAAGAAGGACGACAACCTTCGATTATGCATAAATTATCGTGAGTTGAATAAGGTCACCATTCGGAATAGGTATCCACTACTGAGGATTGATGACTTATTCAATCAGTTATAAGGAGCGTAGTGTTTCTCAAAGATTGATTTTTGATCTGGTTATCATTAGTTGCTAGTACGGGAGATGGATATTCCCAAGGCTGCCTTTTTGATTCGATATGGGTATTTTGAGTTTCTTATCATGACGTTTGGGCTAACCAATATACCCGTAATATTCAAGGACTTGATGAACTAGGTTTTTCGTTAATACTTGAACCAGTTCGTGATCGTTTTTATTAATGACATACTTATTTGTTTGATATCAGAGGCCGAGCACGAACAATAGTTGTATGCTAAGTTTAGCAAATGTGAGTTTTGGATTTTAGAAGTCAGATTTAAGAGCTATGTTATTAGTAAGGAGATGGCCCAACCATGTTCAGTGAATTTCATTCAAACTCTTCTAACGAATTTAGCCCATGAAGCTATTGGCGAACTTCGCTAGTTGAACGTTTTGAGGGCTATTTTCAAGGGACAATCATTTCCCCGCTATCTCCTAAATTAATAACCACTTAATTCACAATTAATAACTACTAACTCTTTTTCTCTTAGCCTATAAGAGAAGGGAAAATTATTCATTTGAGACATAGAGAGCATATGCGCGAACTTTGTTTTTGGCTTCATTTGGCATTTCTTTCTCTAGAGAAGATCTCGACATCTTCAAAGAAAGATAAAAAATCATCAACCAGCAAAAGACTATCATCTTAGTCAAACCATAAATAGTGTACGAGATCGATGCTCCATCGGCACGCAGAAAAGAACACCAACAAATATAATTTTTCTTTATTTTATTAAAAGTTTTTTATTATAATCTGAGTTAATTTCAATACAAAAAACTAGAAATAGGATGGTGACTTTACTGGGAATTTCCTCCTCTCCGATGAAAAAATTATGTTGGAGTCTGACAATAAGACCCTTGGGCCTTTTAATGAGTCACTAATCATTGAATTTGACCAAATGAAGTATGAGTAATTCATTTCATCTAATTGACGACTACCATTAGAATCTGTCTCAAAATTCATCATAGTGTGAAACTGGGGTCAAATTCAAATGCCACGTGTGTCAAGTAGAGCCTCGCCATAGACAGTTTGAAACTTCGCTGCAAGCCAAACGAACTTCACCGTAAGCCAAACAAACTTCACCCTTAGCAAAGAAATATCAATCCTCGCTACAATAGAGGGCCAAGGTGTTCACAGATCTTCTAACTTGGGACATTAGTGTCACGCCCCAGGCCCATGGGCGCATTGGCGCGTGCAAGGCGTGAGACCCACCAAAAGCAACTCGATGTTGGCTAAAGTCCACTGTCAAAATGGTAGCAGTAGTTGTTCTTTGGCCTTGGTCTTCTTTATTTAAGCCACTAATATTTATTCACACTAGTCCATGTGCGACTAAAGTGGGGGTGTCACAATCACACAACCTTACAAAGACGACGTTCTCGTCGTCATGACATGATAATTGGCACATCCCAGTGTTACTTGCCAAGCGATGTGGACTCTAGAGGTGACTCTCACCGAATCCACACAGTGTAGCACTTAGCCCCATATAGTACTTAGCTCCACACTCCCAGTTGGTAACGGCTCTAATACCATTTTTTCATGCCTTGGACCCACAGGCCCATTGGCACGTGCAAGCCATAGGACCCACCAAGAGTAAATCGATGTTGACTAAAGCCCACTGCCAAAATGCTAGTATTATGTAAAACCCCATAAAGTTAAGTCTATTATGATAAATAATATTTAATATGTTATACTATGATAAATAACATATTTTTGACGTTTGAGTACGTTAGGAATTGATTTGAGATCAATTCGACGTACATATTTTCGTGTATGAGAATGAATCAGTTTGCACAGGCAAACAAACTTAGTGTAGTCGACTAGTTCTCTTAGTAGTCGACTACTCTGATCATGTAAACAATTTACAGAAACTTGAGATTATACATTAATCAGAGTGGCATGATGCTGACCACAGAACCCGGATCAACTTGGATCCGGTTGACAACGCTAGAGCTAATGTATCCAGTGAAATACAAAGGCCTATCATGCTTTGTGTTCCTTATCTACATGTCGTGCTTGGTGAAGGTGATGCAAGGAAACTGTTTGGTCGCGATGTTGTAGTGTTGAACTGACAGCTCTTGTTCTTCAGGGGCTGGCTTGATCTGAGTGAGAAACACGTCAGAATCAGCCAAAGCTTCTTGCAAAGCCTCCCTGGTGTCTTTAGAAAGATGTAATAACTTATATAAAGTTATCCTCACTAGGATGTTAGCCAGTTAGGTAGTAACATCGAAGCGGTATGGCGCATTTGAATTTCTCGGCTTATCTCTTCCAACCGGGAGATTGAAATGAGGCTGCTTCGGGTTTTGAACCTCTTGGTGTTAGGGTTCCTTCTATTTTTGCTTAGCTACAGCCTCCTTCTGTTTAGTAGTAAGCTTTTACTACGAAGATTCCTCAGAGGAATTGGTAGGTTCTGTAACCACCCCCAGTCTAGCTAATTGATTGGAAGAGTCTGGGTAATTAAATTGATACTCGTTCCTACTTTTGGTGGTGAAGACCTCATGCTCGTCCTTGAAAAGCGGCAAAGTTTAGATTTCTTCATCATTCTTCTCTGAAATTGCTGAGCTGGGGCAACACAAATTGCCCTTACCCTTGGATTTCTCTTTGAAAGAAGAACATGCCCACTGTTCGTCTTCGAGCAGATCCGGATGGATCCAAAGAACTTTGCCATTAGGGTCCGAATGCTGCACAAGCCCCTTCTGGCGTTGTCCATGAGGACCGTCATTAACGATCTTCACCTCCACCTTTGATACAAGCTCTGGCTGAAACCACGATAGAGTGATAGAACCAAAGCTGATAGAAACCAAATTTACATCCAACTTCTTCTCATTGGGCTACTTTGTAGTGATGATGCTGACTTCAACGAAGGCTTGGATTTTATCCTTAAGGGTGTAGCACATCTTGGTGGGGGTGGTGGACCCGCCTGTAGAATGCATAATGTCTTGGATCCGACGTCCTCTTGGCTTCCTCCTGGTCAGTGATTGGAGGCAACTTGAATTTGTTATCATCAAGGAGGTATTTTAAAATAGTAAGAACTTCATCTTCCTTGAAGGAGTACGCCTTTAGGAATTTTGGTTGAGAAGTCTTCTGCTACCTTTGAGGTCACTACTACTATTTAGATGGCGACGACTGTGACGTTTGCTATTGCGGTTGCTGTTAGAATATTTGATTTGCGTCTACCGTAGTTGCCGGTGCCTTCCCTCTACCATGAGGAATGAAGTTTTGCTTCGGAGGATGTGTCGCTAGTTGGCCTCTCTCAGCCTTCTTCCAATTGAGGAATCGTTTGGCTTGTTCGCTGCGCACCTTCAACTCTTTTCAAGTTTTGGATGGTGCCACTCCTATGGCTTCCAGCACATCCAATGAGAGATTATTATGATAAGTCTGGAGGATGGACTCCTCTATAATCAGATCTTGACAATTCATTACCTTATTTCGAAAGCATTTGATAAAGTTACCGACCGACTCCCCGTCTTTCTGCTTCTCATCAAAAAGCTTTCCGATCGACACTTTGGTGTCATCATCGAAGAAGTTGGTGAGAAACAGGATCTTTATATCATCTCAGCTATTGATGCTCCCCGACTTGAGATGGCGGTACCAATCAAAGGCGGCCCCACGAAGGGTCCCAACGAATGACATGACCATCATAGTTTAATTGCCAGAGATCACGCCTAGTTGGGACTTGAAATAAATCAAGTGCTGAGTAGGTGAGCCTCTCCTGTCAAATGGCATAAAGTTAATTAGATTGAACTTCATCGGATACAAAATTGACTCCTACTCTCTCGGATATGGACACGGGATGCCGGTCTTTTTCACCTCTTGAGCAGACATCAAGGAGTTAATTTTGCTCTTGAGGTCCTTCATCTTCTTATCCTCGCCCACATTTTTCTTTGGGCATTGCTGAGGAGGTTGAGAAGGCTCCATTGGACCACCCTTAATGTTATTGTTATTAGGAAGAGTATCAGTATTGATATTTTCATCCACTTCCGAGTCATTGTCTATTTTATTAGTAGTGTTACGACGAATGGATTCACCCTGCTGATTTGACAAAGACTGAAGTTGTTAGGCATGTAATTCCCTCATGTGTTGCATGTTCAACTCCATTTCCCTCTTCATTTTAGTTCTGAACTCCTCTTTCTGCTAGGCTAAAGCATCTTCAAGCATCTGAGCTAACTGCTCAGTAGTGATCATGAACACCTCTCGAACATGTCATGTGCTGGACATGGTGTCGTGTGAGGCAACTGTGAAACAAGCATCCGATGATTCATCATCTGAGGATATTCCTCTCTGCATTCTCTGATAGTCCCTACTTCTGATAGTTTCAGAGCATAACTGAGTTAAACGCTAGGATATCAATGGTAAAGAATCGGGACTGGAACGTCGTGCTGACTTCCCTTTATCGGCCATGTTGATTGTGACTTCTGGGAGTTCATCATTTTGAATGGCCGATCTTATCTTGTGGAAATGCCTTGGCTTAGGCTTCGACGCTTTAGTGGAAAGTCTTTTAAATATCGAGATCCTCTACGGAGCAGTCTTAGGGAAGCTACACTCTGATAATACTACTTTGATAAGCTTCTCACAAGGACAGCGAGAGTCCATTTCCCAAATATTTCTTTTTTAAGACTTGTTCATACTACCAGATCGATAATACAACTCATCGGTATAATGATCGGAGAAACCTATCGTGTGTTGGCATGACTTCCTAGGTGTAATGTCATCGTCTGATAGACACATTTCCTTCTAGGGATGTAACGCCTTGTTGGCATTCTCAAGAGTCACATGTTTGGAACCACGCTTTCGTGAGTGAGGGACCTCAATAGGTTCCTGGACATCAACATGCAATCTGAGATGAGCAGATACAGGAATTTTCCTAATATGGGATGCCTCTAACTTGTTAGGAGGACATGGACGACCCCTAGTCTGAAGAGTTGCTTGGGGCTCATTCACCTGATCCAAATGCTCTTTAACTGGAGCTTTAACTCGATCCTCATGCAAAGGACCAAGGTGACCCATCATCGTTATCTTCAATCAGGATAGATCCACGCTATCGTGAGATTTCACCAGAGGTATGAGATCATCTAGAGCAGAAACGAAGACTATCGGAGACACGAAAACAATTGCGGGAGGTGAGGCTGATGCAATCCACCTCGAGGTGGCTCATCCTTAGCCGAGCCACTCTAAGGTGGCTCGGAATTTCTAAGCCACCTTGAGGTGACTCAAAATTTCTGAGTCACTTCGAGGTGACTCAGGTTTTTTGGTTATTTCGGCCTCTATTTGAGTTGCTCGTGATGTCGTTTTGGACTTTAGCCTCCAGACTTAGCATGATTTTGGTAGTTTTTTGGCCACTCTTCTTTCTGTAACTCCTGTGCTTCCTGTACAAGAATCTGTGTATGCACGAGTAGTACGCGGTGCTTCTGAATGCGTTCCTCAAGAGTTGAATGGGTCCTTTTGACACGGATCCATTCACTGGTTGATTGTTTGGAGGAGGAGTGATAGCTTTCTATTGAGGTGATTGAGTCATATGACGCCTCCTAGCCTCCAGATCTGCGTGATAATGGATCCTGTCAACCGGATCCAAAGCTTTGGTATGTTGACGCACGAGGCGTTGGCGTTGCCTCTGATGAGCCCTCTTCAACCAAATCAACACGTCTTTAGCAATTATCTCCTTGATTGAAGAGGGGTTGTTGTGATCAACAGAACCAGCTTTGTTGGATAGTTGAGGGGCATTTTGATCAACAGATCCAGCTTTGTTGGACGGCTGAGGGGCATTGCGGGGAGAAACCACTGCAACAACTAGGCTAGAGTCATCACCCTGGATCTTCTTCAGATCTGAAGACTCGCAAACCTTCTTTGAAGAAGAGATATTCCTGCACTTGCAAGGGGAAGAGGATCTGGAGGATAAGGAGAGGTATTCCTAATACTTTTGCTGGTCGAACTCATACTCGACCTCTTCTGTATGTATATTGCATAGAGGATATAAGTCATTTTCCACAATACCATATTGCCAAAGTTCATCACGGGTAGACAATCTGTCTAAACACACCACCCAGAAGAAAAAAGCACGTCTACGTAAGGTGAATCTACACCACACAAACTTTGTCCAACTTTTAGATGTGGAAACAAATTTAGAAAATTAGAGATAAAGCTCTGAGGTTATATAATGGAGCTGATAACTTGAAGCTTCTCATTAATTCCTATTGTAGGGACTCAAAAGTTAAAATATCAGCTCTATACATTGCTCTCTTTCCCCTGCTTTAGCTTTAGTTCCTTAGCATAACACAATTTGGGAGGCCACCAACATTCCCAGGCATTCTTTAATCAGCTGGTTAGCAATTCAAAATCGATTGCTTACTCAAGATAGGCTTAACAATTGGGGGATTGTAAATAGCAATAGTTGCTGCTTATTCTCTAACTCAGGTTATGAAAGTAGGGATCATCTCTTCTTTGAGTGTCTTTTTTTGAAGAGTGTCTGGACCATGGTCATTGAATAGTTGCAATTCAAGTGGAGGTCATGTGACTGGGGTCAAATTTTTACCTAGCACTGCTTTAGGTTAGGGGGGAAGGGGTTTAAACAAAAAAAAATCAAAAGAATGGCCTTTACTTCTTCAATTTACAGCTTATGGATAGAGAAGAATGGCAAATTTTCCAATTTGAAAAATAATATTTCTGATCAAGTTTTCAAGGAGATTAAGTTCAGCATCTTATCCAACATTCTCAACGGCTCTTTATCGGAAGTAAACAAAGTTTGGTTATGTTCTCTGTAATTTTTGAGTTTTTTGAGTTTTTTGAGTTTTTTGAGTTTCTTTGATAATTTTTTGTATTCTGAGTTGCTGACCATTTTGCTGTGCTGAACTTTCAAAATTAGAAAAATGAATAAAGTTTTTCATTCACCAGAAAAAAATTTGTCTAACACTTTTTATTTTAGTCCTGCGTACCAATCAAATGTTGTACGTAGATGAAATGCTAAAGATTGAATGTGTTAAATATTGTATATAGAGTACTCTTGTTTAGTCCCACATTGGGTAGAGTAGTGGAACAATCATATTCATATTGTATATAGAATACTCTTGTTTAGTCCCACATTCGGTAGAGCAGTAGAACAATCCTATTCACATTGCATAAATAGAGCATCATATCATTGAAAAAAGATATCATTTTCTCCTTATTTTCTCTGCATTTAACATGCTATCAGAGTGTAGTATGGTAGGTGTTCAAAAAAGGTTAGATGTGGGGAGATACGTCAGAAATCAGTGTGGGGATCATAGACTTTGTGATTGAGATTGTATCCAAGAAATACTCACATGACAGAGCGGGATGCAAGTTTGTTGCATTTTGATGATAAAAGTTGTGCAAAACATGTATAGCCAAAGACTCAAAGATGACAGTAGTTCGGTGGTGAGCTATAGTTCAGTGGTGAGTTTTATAGTTGTTGTAAGGGTGAAAGACCTTAGAGAGTGGAGGATGGAGTGCAGTTGATGAGGTAGACACTTGTGAGGAGGGCTTCAGTCAAGAATTGAACAAGTACATATGCAAATAGGAGTTGGGATCTAGTGGTTTCTTGGATGTATCAGTGGCGCCGTTTGGCTACACCATTTTGTTTATGGGCATTTGGACAGGAGAATTGAGAAATGGTTCCCTAGGAGACTAAGAATTTCGTGAAATGATGGGATGTGTACTCCTCCCCCTGAGTCTAAGTATAAAGTTTTGATGTAGGAGGAGAATTGTGTTGGGATCATGGTTGCAAAGTTCTTATAGATTACAAAAGCATTAGATTTATTTTTCATCAAGTAAATCCAGGTAAAACATGAGTGGTCATCGATAATAGAATGTAGTAGCGATATTTCCCACGAGATGTATGTGATGATGGCCCCCAGATGTCGATGTGAATAAGTTTGAAAGGTGCAAATGCAATTTTATTTCTTATTTGAAAAGGGAGGGCCAAGTGTTTTGCCAACTTACAGCCAGCACTAGGAGACAATACATTTGCGGCCAAGGTTCATAGTTTTCCAGTTGAGCAGAGAGTATGAAGATGAAGAAGGGATAGGTGATCGAGGCGACAATGCCAAAGATCATAGGCGGTTGGTTTGGAGTGGAGAAGACAGATAAGAAAGCAGTGGGAGTGGTAAAATGATCTTGTCCATATAGTATAGGCCACCGAGATTACGAGTGATGCAGACTAGGCATGCGACATTATAGACCGATGATCCACCACTGGTTACTGTATATTTCTGGGTGACTCCCTTATCTCTTGGAAATTCAAGAAACAAGACATTGTATCTCGCTCTAGTGCGGAATCAGAATATCATGTTATGGCATCCACCATCGCAGAGATCGTCTGGCTATGACGACTCCTTCTTGACATGGGCATCCCCTCTACAATGGCAACTCCTCTTCTTTGTGACAAGATGAGTGCCATCAAAATTGCTAGTATTCTGATATTTCATGAATGAACAAAGCATATTGACATCAACTATCATTTCACTCATCATCATGTTCTGGCTAGCACTATCTTTCTTCTCTATGTGCATACCGATCTTCAGCTAGCAGATTTATTCACCAAAGCTCATACCATACAGCAACACTCATTTCTTCTTAGTAAACTTCCATTAGTCAACCTAATTGCAGTTTGAGGGGAGGTGTTAAATATTATATATAGAGTATTCTAGTTTAGTCCCACATTGGGTAGAGTAGTAGAACAATCCTATTCATATTGTATGTAGAATACTATTGTTTAGTCCCACATTAGAGGAGTAGTAAAACAATCCTATTCATATTGTATAAATAAACCATCATATCAATGAAAAAAGATATACCTTTCTCCTAATTAGCTCTACATTTAATAGGTTGGTCACCCCTCCAAATTGTTGTGTCCAGCGGAAGCGGACTCAATCCACAACAAGTCGGTAAATAATATGAGAAGAACACCATGAGCACAATTCACAAAAGAATGACCAAAACTAATCACAAACACAGAGAATTTACATAGTTCGGCAAGTTACCTACGTCCACGGGAGAGGATGGGGAGATTTCACTGTATGGAGGAGAAACTAATGAGTTACAACTCTCTTAAATACTCAAAATAACCCTAACCAAAAGTTCTCACTCCCTCACAATAATCTACCTCTCAAAGTGCTCAAAACAACCTTGTAGGGTTGAAAAAGTTTAATTGATTTCTTTAATTTGAAGAATTAAGATTCGATCACTCGGTACAAATCTATTACAATCGCACTCTCTTAATTACAGAGGAAGAGAAGTTTTGATTTGACTTCTCTTTAATTTAATATGGGTTCTTGGTGGCGAAAGGACGCTTCCCTTGGTGCTCATGCCGAGATTGCTTCCCGTTGACGATCAGAACAAAATTACTAAAGAGCTTGGATTGGTGTTATAGATCTCTGAATGCTCTTGTGTGTGTAGTTTGATCTCCTAAAATTCCCAAAAGTCTCCTCCAAAGTCTAAGTCTACCCCTAATAGTTGCTTGAGGCTATTTATAGGAGTTTAGCACGTAACTGACGTGCTGAGGTCATGGGAACATGGGCATAAGTGATGTAGTTTTGGGCGTAACCGATGCCTACCACTTAGCCCACATGGCTGTCATGGTCTTCGGACTGTTACAGCCCAATTTGAAGTGGGTGACGAGCTTCATTGTATTGGTGAACCTTATCTTTGATGTCGAACCTCACTATGTTGATGAACCTCGTCTTTGATATCGAATCTTGCTCTGTTCACAAACCTCGTCTTTGTTATCGAACCTCGTTGTGTTGGCGAACCTCATCTTTGACATCGAACCTCGCTGTGTTGGCAAGATTTGACTTTAATTTTGAGCTTCACTGTTGTGACATCCTTGTGCCGACTCAAAAAGCAGTGATGATTGATTAGAAGTCCGAGGTGAGACAACCCTCATGTGTCAACTCGAGAGGCAGTGATAGGTGACTCGAAGTTCGAGATGAGACCCAAGATGAGACCACATCGTGTCGACTCGAGAGGCAGTGATAGTCGACTCGAAGTCTGAGGTGAGACCTGAGATGAGATCTCCTTCGTGTCGACTCGAAAGGCATTGGTAGTCGACTCAAAGTTCCAAGACGAGATGACCCCCTGTGTCGACTCGAAAGGCGGTGATAATTAGCTTGAAGTCCGAGACGAGACCTTCTCCAATCCGACTCAAAAGGTAGTGATGATTGATTTGAAGTCTAAGATGAGATAACCCCCCTGTGTCGAATGGAAAGGCGATGATCATCAGCTTGAAGTCCAAGTCGAGATGACCCCCTGTGTCGACTTAAAAAAGAGTGTTAATCGGTTTCATTACCTTGTTGAGCTAGAGCCTCGTTGTCTTGTCGAGCCTCGCCTTTCTGGATTTCAACTAAACTTCGACATTCGTCTTGGCTTGCGAGGTTCATTATAATGAGTTGCGACCCTCATCTGCCTCTAGGCAATTTTTGAGTGCCTACTAGATCCCATTCAAAATTTTTAGGCCTGAATTATGTTGTCTGAGGTCTGAAATACTTTGAACCTTCTCGGCTATGACGAGCTTAGTTTGCATGACGACCTTGGCCTCTTGGTGAGCTTTGATGCTTCGGGGTGAATCTCGTGGTCGCAGGTGAAGTTTGAATGATGAACTTAGCTTGCATGATGAGCTTGGATTGCTTGACTAGCTTAGCCTCTTAGCGAGCTTCGATGCTCTGGGGTGCACTTCGTGGTTATAGGTGAAGTTTGTTATTTCTGGGTGAACCTCAATACTTCGAGATGAAGTCCGGCTATTCGTTAAGTCTCATCATTTTGTGTGGGCTTCGTCAGACCAATGTGGGATTGATAATCAGGACTGAGGATTTTTAGCAAACCCTCAGCTATCAATGAACTTGATGTGTATTTACCAACTGTCGTTTGAGTTCGACTATCCATGCATTTATCCTTAGCGTTGTTCGCGTCAAAAGTTTGTTTCTTCATTACGGGACTCATTATAACTTCAGTCATTATAATAAGTTCAAAAAAAGACTTTTTATAAGTCTTTTTATGTATAATAAAAATAAAAAGATTAACTTTCTTGAGAACATACGCAAAGAGATCGTTTATCGGTCTTCTGCTTACGTAGGATCTTTGCTGGTGTCGAGGTTTACCCGTGGACCACCAAATGATCAGATCCAATAAAGATTTTGTTGTCTCACAAAGGAGATGAGAAATTAAAGTGACTATCTCAGCAATAGTAAGACAATCACTCTTCTCAAGAATCATAGCTAGGTGCGATCTCAAAGAAATTGGATGAATGGAATGTAGATCTCTTGAACTCTTCCTCTCTTTGTGCTGAAAAACTCGCCAAGATCTCTTCCTCCTCTCTGAAATTCATGTTCCTCACTCTTCAATTTGATAGGGCTTCACCGCGACTCGAGAATTCTAGTTCTTTATAAATTAAGGCCTAGGGCCATATTTATAGGCTTCAGAAGCTTTGTTTTTAGATAAGAACGATCAATTTGGTGTCATCCTTAGTTGTAACCACTTAATTGTTAGCCTTCTTGTTTTGATGATGATTTACAAATAATTTACATCTAATGTTGTTTGTCTAGTATTTGTGTTTTGTATTTATTCTAGGCAAACAATAAGTTGGAGGATGGATAGATTGTGCCATAACGATCATATCAAATGGAGATTGGCAGAATAGTAGTTGAAGCCAATGCAATTCAAGTTGAAGATCCAAGTTCAAGCTGCATCCACAGATTACCAAGTCAAGCTATTGAAGTTCAAGAACAAGCTTGGGTAATTTAGTTTAGGAGTTTATATTATGTGTGTTAGTACCTAAGCTCAATCATATACACACATACACGTTTTTGTTTTGTATATATATAGTTATATATATATACATATATATTTTGGTTTGATAGATTTCAAGTTTTAATATGAAACAATCAAATATAATTAGAAAACATATTTTTGTTTCATACTTATATGCATATATATGATTTCATCAATATCCATTTTATTTAGTTCAATGAAATCATGTTTTAGTGCATTATATGTGTGTTTTGATAAAATACTACATTCATTATTTATAGACTTCATAACAATAGTTTACATCTTTCTTCAAGTCTATAAAATCATTTTGTAAAGTTTCAAAATATGGTTTAGGCAAAATGTTAAAATTCATATATTTACATTTCTATGTTTTGGACCTACTTACAAAATGATGATATTTTATATTTGGGAAGTCCTTTTTAAAAACCAGTTTCTATAGCATGTTTATTATCATGTCTACAATAATTTTCCAAAGTTTTACATTTTTTTAAAATTTATTTGATATTTTTAAAGCCTGTTTTATGTTGACATGTACTGTTTAAAACAAGCTGTGTGCATGTCATGAGTCGACTCATGAACAATATTGAATCGACTCATAAACTGTTATATAGTTTATATTTTGGTTCTGACGAGTCGACTCATAACATCATGAGTCGACCCATCAGGTTGAATCGACTCATGCCTGTCATAAGTCGACTCATGAAGTGTGCTAGAAAACTAGTTTTGTTTCTGCTGAGTCGACCCATGAATTCATGAGTCGACCCATGCATGATGAGTCGACTCATGAATTTTATGAGTCGACCCATAAGTTGTTTTTAGTCTGTAACGGCTAGTTATGAGTCGACTTATGAACAGTGACGAGTCGACCCATAACACTGTAACGGCTATATTTGTATAGAATCAGATTTCTGATTCTTGGGCTTTTTGGTCTTTTCCTTTGGGGTTTTTGGCTGAGGTTTTGGGTGGCTATATAAACCCCCTTTGCTCTCATTTTTTAGTTACACCAAGAAAATATTTTAAGCAAGTTTAATAAGGGTTTAAGTTTGTTTAAAGGTGTTTAAAGCCTTGTTTTAAAGTTTCGGTTTTGTGAAGATAATTTCACAAGAGGAAGAAGAGATCATCCTTTGGTGTTTGAGCTTCAAATCATCTCTCTCTTGTCATTTATTGCAGAAGTTTTCTAAACTCAATTTAGCTTTACATTTTATTATTTGATTATCATTTTATTAAGCTAGTGTTTATATTGAGTTTAGTTAATTTTATTTATCTCTTTGTACACACACAACCATTGAGCTTATTGTATTTTCATACTTAGTATAATTTGGGTTGTGGGATTGTGTGACTTAGAGTGTGAGCTTACATTGTCTTCTCATCCATTGTAGAGAACAAATTTATTTGTATTTGTGAACCTTAATTGTGAGGAACACTTTGTAATACACTAGTACACCAAGAGGAGTGTGTGGTGAGGACAGAGTCGATACCGAGAGGAGTGGCGTCGGTGGCCTAGTGAGAGATGATAATTTTGAGCACTTGAGGGAGTCGATACGTAAGGACCAACACTTGAGGTGGTAGTTAGTGTAGTTACATTATGATTGTGAACGTTGATCAGTGAGCATTGAAAACCGATATTGTGTGGTGTAAACGTTTTCGGGTGATCGTTAAAAACCCGGTGTGATAGTGGAATTCTCCCTGGGAGTGGGGAGCGGAGACGTAGGACGGGAGGTCCGAACTTTGTGATCATATTGCTTGTTTAAGTTTTGCTTGGCACACTTATATTTGTGAACATCTTTATTGTCACTCTCTCATTGTTTATTTCATCCACTATATTGTTTATATCTTGTTTCACCCTTGTGTTAGTTTCATATCTTTACATAGTTATCTTGTTACATATCATATTTGCTAGAATATTTGTTAGTAAATTTTAATTAGTATTTAAATCGGATTAGATTAGCATAAACCCTATTCACCCTACCTCTAGGGTTCGTTCATATAGACCTTAGGGTCTAACAATTGGTATCAGAGCTTGGCGCTCTTTGATTTAAGATCTAATCGCCTTGAGTTAAAGATCCAAGTTATCTTTTTATTCTAATCTTGTTTTTATTATATTTGGATCTTGCTTGCATATTTTTACGAATTATGGATATGAATGATGCATCTTGTTTAGGCTATGATCCTAGTGTTGCTCCAAAATATAAAAACTTCCCTTATGCACAATGGTGCTTTAGATTTAAAATATTTGTTAAATCTAAAAATTTTGATTTATGGGAAGTTATTGATAGTACTTATATTGTGCCCACACTGGAGAAATCCAAGTGAAGCAAACATGGTAAGAAGATGTTTACAATGAACAAGATAGTGTTAGAATTTATGCTTAATGCTTTTGAACCATGTATTTCTAACGAACTTGCTCATTATGATAGTGCTTACACGATATGGAAACTTTTTGAAGCACATCAAGGAGATTTGGAGGAGATTCGAAGCGTTGTGGCGGAATCGACTTCAAGTGATAGTAGAGCATCATCATCATGCACACGACCACTAGGCAATAGCCCTAGTGTGGTAAGCGAGTCCGAATCCGAATGTGATTTATCTATAGATGAACTCACATGTGCATATGATAGGTTAATGCATACCTACACTAAGTTGCATAAAAATTTTATTGACTTAAAAAGCAAGCATTTAACTTTAAAATCCGATTATGAATTGCTAGCATCTAAATTTGATAATATTGCTAAAGATAATGTGATCCTTAAAGAAAATAATAAAAATTAAAATTGGATCATATTACCTTGAGTTCTAATGTTGCTAGCTTAATTCATGAGAAGAATAATGCCATATTAGAAGTAGAAAATATTAGAAATGAATTTGAGTCATTTAAGAATGATCATGCTCTTTCTACTTCTAGTGTCAATGCATATGCACCTAATGATGAACTGAATCATGTTAAGGATCGCATATCATCTCTTGATTCTACACTAAAAACATCCATTGTTAATCATAACAAGCTTATGGACTTGTGTGCAAAGTCTAATACAAACTCTTCTAAGAAACCCACTCACTATGCACACTTGTATAGAAAAATTTACAAATGCTCAATTTGCAGTCGTAAAGGCCACTTAGCTAAATTTTGCTATGATGCACACAAATTTTCTAAGACTAATGACTATTGTGCATCTCATAAGGCTTCTTCATCACATGCACATGTACATGCACATGTACATGCACAAACTCATCATGTTCATCATAATCATGCATGTGTGTTTAAATGTGATCTATATGGACGATTTGGCCATTTGGCAAAGTTTTGCTTTGATTTGAAATTTTTTTTACTTTTGCCAAATAATTTTAAAAGACCACAAAAGTTTAAGTGTGATTATTATGGTAGATTTGATCATTTGATCAAGTTTTGTTTTGAATTGAAGAGAGTTTCTCATTTGTAAAACAATTTAAAAGAAAAACCTATTTTTGCAAATGATTCCCATGCACGCCCACTTGGTCAACACAAATCATTTAACCCTATTCACTGCACCTATTACAATCGGAAAGGTCATGTGTATAATTTTTGTTTTGACCGTGCTAGTGCATCACATGTACCCAAGAGGGTTCATAACCCTAGGGCTTTGGGCTTAAATGATAGGGGTCATGTTCCTAAATTTTTCGGCACCAATAGTGCTTGAGTGCTAAAACCATTTTGATTTTTTTAAACGAACTTTATCATTTCTATTTTTCATGTCTTGGTTTTGAAAATTATGTTTTAAAATTTATAATATGAAAACAATTTTTCTTTGATCAATTCTTTTGTTTTCATGATTATTAGTTTCGATTTTTGTTGAGAGGTTTGTATTTATATAACCCCCTGAGTTTATTGGGTGTTTATTTCCCAAATCATATTTACCGGGTGCTAAAATGATTATATGGGTTGGAACAAGCTCAAGAGCTTGATATTGTTGTCTCTCTTAAAGATTTTGTTTTGATTTGTTGCTTTGAATTCATTATATTTCACTTATATAATAATATTTATATGTTTGTGCTCATAGATCATCTATTCGTGCCTGTCTTCTATGATTGGTTTGATCAATTTATACAAATAAAATTTTCTTTTTTGATCAAACATTATTTTTGGACTCAAATCTTGATTTATGATTTCATTTGAGTGATTTGTTTTCATTTGAAAACTTTTTTCATGATTTTCATGTTTTCCTCATTCCTTTGTTTTCATAAATTTATTTATACATGGGTTTTTATGTTTGAGTAATGAGACATTATTTCATAATGACATATCAATATGTGTTCTCATTGTCTTGTTTGTATGTGAGTTATATTTAGCATATCTTTTATTTATGTTTGCACATATTTTCCATGATCTTTTCTTGCATATATTCTAAATGACATTTCGATAGGGGGAGCAATCCCTATACTTGTTTTATACTCATCCATACTCATTGGTAGGGGGAGCTTTCACTCTCTCCATTCTTTTGTTTTCCCCTTTTTGATGTTGTCAAAGGGGAGAAATATTGTGAGTATACATTTCCTAGTTTATATGCATATGAATTATAATTTATATATTCATCTTTATTCATGCATATATCTATTTTGTAAATTGTTTGTCATCATCAAAAAGGAGGAGATTGTTGGCCTTCTTGTTTTGATGATGATTTACAAACAATTTACATCTAATATTGTTTGTCAAGTATTTATGTTTTGTATTTATTCTAGGTAAACAACAAGTTGGAGGATGGATGGATTGCGTCATAATGATCATATCAAATAGAGATTGGCGGAATAATGGTTGAAGCCTAAGCAATTTAAGTTGAAGATCCAAGTTCAAGCTTCATCTGCAGATTACCAAGTCAAGCTTTTGAAGTTCAAGATCAAGCTTGGGTAATTTAGTTTAGGAGTTTATATTATGTGTGTTAGTACCTTAAGCTCAATTATATACACACATAAACGTTATGGTTTTGTATATATATAGTTATATATATATACATATATGTTTTGGTTTGATAGCTTTCAAGTTTTAATATGAAACAATCAAATATAATTAGAAAAGATATTTTTGTTTCATACTTATATGCATATATATGATTTCATCAATATCAATTTTATTTAGTTCAATGAAATCATGTTTTAGAACATTATATGTGTATTTTGATAAAATACTACATACATTGTTTATAGACTTTATAACAATAGTTTACATCTTTCTTCAAGTCTATAAAATCATTTGGTAAAGTTTCAAAATATGGTTTAGGCAAAATGTCAAATTTCATTTGTTTACATTTCTATGTTTTGGACCTACTTATAAAATGATGATATTTTAATTTGGGAAGACCTTTTTGAAAACCAGTTTCTGTAGTATGTTTATTATCATGTCTATAATCATTTTCTAAAGTTTTACATTTTTTTAAATTTATTTAATATTTTTAAACCCTGTTTTATATTGACATGTACTGTTTAAAATAAGCTGTGTGCATGTCATGAGTCGGCTCATGAACAGTGCTGAATCGACTCATAAACTATTGTGTAGTTTATATTTTGGTTCTGACGAGTCGACTCATAACATCATGAGTCGACCCATCAGGTTCAGTCGACTCATGCCTGTCATAAGTCGACTCATGAAGTGTGCTAGAAAACTAGTTTTGTTTCTCCTGAGTCGACCCATGAATTCATGAGTCGACCCATAAGTTGTTTTTAGCCTGTAATGGCTAGTTATGAGTCGACTCATGAACAGTAATGAGTTGACCCATAAAACCGTAGCGCTTATCTCGGTAACGGTGAGATAATTGCTACGGTGTATTGATTCCTTCGCGAATCAACGAAGCTCTGCCCGATTTTTTAGCAATCAGATCTGATCGACGGTGGTCCACGGATATCAACATCCCCATCACAGTCAAAGATCCCACGTAAGCAGAAGACCGATAAACGATCTCTGTGCTGTTTGAAGAGAATTGTACTTTTGTTTTGTTTTTATTGTGTAAAGGTCTTATAAAAAGACTAATTTTTGTTTTTGTTGTAAACGTCTGAAGTTTGTAATGAATCCCACAATGAAACAATCAATTTTCTCCGCAAACAAGCTGACAACCACAGTGGGAGCCAACAGCCTCGCTATTGAGGTTGTCGTGACGCAGCCGACGATCAAGATCCCAGTGTTCGAAGAGGTCGAATACGAATTCGACCAGCAGAAATTCAAGGAATATATCTCCTCCTCCTCCTCCAGATCTTCTTCTTGCAAACACAAGAAAACCGCTACCGCAAAGAACGTGACTTCAGATCCAAAAACCAAGGATGACGATCTGAACCCGAATGCAGTGGAAGATTCCTCTCCGGCTTCCAGAGAAACCAGATCCAACGTTCGTGATAACTCCTCGAAATTCAGGGAGTTACCCGTTGAAAGTACACCAGTGCTGATGAAGAGGGCTCGTCAAAGGCGCCGTCAACATCTCGCGCGTCAATTTGCCAAGGCTTTGGATCCTGTTGACGGGATCTGCTATGATGCGGATCTGAAACTCAGAAGGCGCAAAGTGTTCCAGCAACCAGCTTTGGGAAACTCCTCCCAACCACCTACTAACGAATGAGTTCATGTCAAACAAACTCGTTCAACTCTTGAGGAGAGTATCCACAAGCGCCGCACACTGTTAGCGCAAATGAGGATCCTTGTACGGAATGCACAGGAGTTACAGAAAGGAAAGGTGGTCAAAAAGCCACCAAGATCTAAGCAAGTTTGGATTCCAAAGGCCAAATCAGCGCCTAAGGCAAAAGCATCCGAGGCTGCTCTCCTACCTTTGTCAACTCCAGATCCCGCTCCTATTGCTCCCGCACCTCCGGGGAAGCCCTATAACAGCGTGGATCTCCCCAAATCTAGAGTCCTATTGAAGGATAGCATCGGTTCTCTACCCGAGGATCGAGGAAAAGCACCTGTTCAGGAAAGCTTGAGACCATTGAAGGAGCTTCGAGTAAACATCCGGACTGGGGGTCGTACGCGACCTCCTAACAAATTAATTTCTACAACGGCCCGCTTGGGGGTGCATGTAGAAAACCAGGAGCCCGTTAAGGTTTCACCCTCACAAAGGTGTGATTCCAAGCGTGTGACTCCTGTAGATGCCAACAAGGCAATGTTTACTCAGATGAAAACGCGACTGACAGAAGAATGTGTTATACCTAAGAATTCATGTAAACAGCCGATAGGTTGCTCTGACTACAACGTCGATGAGTTGTATATCAGGCTGGGGTTACGAATAAATCTCGAAAGAGAAGTACCCAGGAAGCGGACTCTCACTGTCCGTGTATCAAAATTATCAGGGCAGTATTATCAGTGTGTAGCTGCCCCAAAACCGCTCCACAGAGGGTCTCGGTATTTGAGAGGATCTCCACTGAAGCATCAAAGCCCAAATCAAGGCATTTTTGCAAAAGACGATCGGTTGTTTGAGATGACAAACTCCCAATAGTTACTATCAACATGGTTGATAAGGGGAAGTCTCCGATTAGTTCAAATAGCTCCAACCCTATTTTTTCTCTAGGAAGAGAAGTCAGTTCGGAAATAACCCAACGAATATCTCAGCTTCAGCTAGAAGCTGTTGGACATAATGACTACCAGGGAGTCCGTGAAGGAATCCATTCTGATGACGAACTCTCATATTCTTATTCCGCAAACGCCTCTGATGATACAACGTCTAGCATAGGACAAGCTCGGGAAGTGTTCATGATCAACACCGAGCAAATAGCTAAAATCATTGAGGATGCTCTAGCCAAGCAGAAAGAAGCATTCAAAAACAAAATGGAAATGGCTATGCAGGAAATGAGACAAATGCACAACCAACAAATCTGAGCTTTGTCGAATCAGCTAGGTGAGTCCAGCAGTCACAGCACTTCTAACCAAGTAGGTAGCGATTCAGATGTGGATGAACACAACGCTGGGGGTGGACCCACCAATGATGATAACACTGGGGGTGGCCGCATTATTCCTCTCGAAAATTGTCCAAAACAGGATATAGATGAGGACGAAAAGTTGAAGGACCTTGAGAGCAAAATTAACACTTTAATGTCTGCTCAAGAGGTAAAAAAGACCGGCATTCCGTGTCCTTACCCGAAAGAGTGGGATTCGATCCCATATCCGGCGAAGTTCAACCTGATCAACTTCATACCGTTCGACGGGAAGGGCTCGCCCACTCAGCATCTAATCTACTTCAAGTCCCACTTGGGCACGATTTCTGGCAACGAGCCCTTGATGGTGCGGTCATTAGTTGGCACCCTTCACGGGCCTGCCTTCGATTGGTACCGTCGTCTCAAGTCCGGAAGCATCAACAACTAGGAGGACCTGGAGAGCATGTTCCTCGCTCATTTCTTCGATGATGACGCCAAAGTGTCAATCAGGACACTCTTCGATGAGAAACAGAAAGACGAAGAGACGGTGGATACCTTCATCAAACGATTCCGTAATAAGGCAATGAACTACAAGGATCCCGTCACGGAGGAATTTGTCTTGCAGACTTGTCATAACAACTTGTCCATTAACATCTTGGACGTTATGGGAGTAGAGCCTCTCACTACCTGGAAAGAGTTGAAGGTGCGCGGAGAGCAGGCCAAACTCTTCCTCAGAAGGAGGAAGGTCGAAAGAGGCAAACCGATGGCTAACCCTCTGAATCCGAGTCTCATTTCCCATGATGAAGGGAAGATACTTACAATAGTTGTTGATGTTAATCAGACATCGCAACAGCAGCCCCGAAGACAGCAGAAGACTTCGGATCCGAGGCTCCAAAAAAAGTACTCATTCAAGGACGAAGACGTTCTAGCCATCTTCGAGACCCTTCTCGAAAACAACAAGATCAAGCTGCCACCCATCACGAATCAAGAGGAAGCTGACAATACTACGGATCCGAAGTACTGCGCGTACCACAGGAGGATCCTTCATCCTACCAAGGCTTGCTTCGCTCTCAAGAATAGCATCCAAACATTGGTTGAAGCTGGCGTTATATCGCTTAATTAAGTCGAACGAACACTCCAAAAAGTATACGAGTATAAACTGCTTCTTAAAACTCCAATAGGTATATGAGTCTAAACTGTTTCCCACTTTTGGCGGGAAGTTCCTGGAGAATATTACGCTAATATTCTTAAGGATAACCCGATCATGTAACCGAATGCAATGATAAACCCAGTTTCACGAAGAAGCTGGGAGTGGATGATTCATGTAACGGGAAGTTTTCGGAAGAATATTATATGTAATTTTCTTAGGGATAACCCGATCATTACAAACAAAGTAATAAACACTAAACCCCCACTGTGATTTCCGAACACTCTTTTACTGAGACGAGATTCGATCGCTTCGTTGGATCAATCTTCCCTCACAAAACTCCTATTGCTGTTTGATGACTCATATTGTTCCACCACAAAATCCCCCACCGATCAGACTAATTGACCGTGGGACCACCAAAAATTCCTTTCGGTTGGATCCACTAAAACTTCTAATGCGTCTGTACACTCAACATTCCTATTGTTAAATCCGGACATAGTACTTGGAATTTTAATATCCTAATCATTGATGATTATTAAACCCCTCCGTGTTAAGTATTTGTCACTTAACATCAGGAACCCCTTCTGAGTGATTTGTACAAGTCAACACTCCTACTGTGATTTGTACTCCCACTCCCACCGTCTACCTGGCCAAATCTTACTACAGTTAAGACCACAACTAAAATCCCCTTTTGATTCCTCCAATGAACGAGAGGCCCACAAATCGAGCGATCAAACCTTCTTACAGTTAGGATCGTCTCAAACTTTTGCTTGGTCAAACCTTCCTACAGTTAGGACCAAAACCACAATTCACTCTCGATAAATGAGGAATTCACCTTCAGTTCGGTAATCAAACCTTCCGATAGTTAGGATTATCTGAATCTTTCAATTCTTAGAGTGGAGATCCCACTCCTAGTTTCACTCTTCAAATTCTCAAGGTAGAGATCCCACTTTGAGTTTCCTTTGTACTGGAGATAGAATATAAAACTCTTCCTCTTCGGTTTCGGGAGATAGAATACAAATTTCTTCCTCTCCCATTTTGGGTTCGTCTTTGCCCCAAGAGAAGACACCAGCCTTCAACACTAAAATCCGTGCGTCATACACACTGGGAATTTTATCCCGAATCCTAAGTAGGGATAAGTCAACGTCTAACACGCGTTGCCGGTTTAGTCTTTTACTGATTGAAAAAGACACCAGAATTCCAGTCTAGAGAATTTTATCCCGAAGCCTAAGTAGGGATAAGTTAACGCCTACCACGTGTTGCCGGTTTAGTCTTTCACCGATTGAAGAAGATACCGGAATTCCAGTCTAGAGAATTTTATCCCGAAGCCTAAGAAGGGATAAGTCAGCGCCTAACACGCGTCGCCGGTTAGTCCTTAACCGTAAAAAGGACAAAAGCCCACATATTCGACATTATGGCAGGTTGTTATTAATAACACCATAATCCATACTTCACATGCACGGGGAATTTTATCCCGAAGCCTAAGCAGGGATAAGCCAACGCCTAATACGCGTTGCCGGTTTAGTCTTTTACTGATTGAAGAAGACACCAGAATTCGAGTCTGGAGACTTTTATCCTGAATCCTAAGTAAAGATAATTCAGTGCCTAACACGCGTTGTCAGATAGCCTATTCCCATAACAATGGTGAAGTCTACGTATTCGAAGTCGTAGCATCAAGTCTAAGGGAGTTCATTCCTTTAGCACAACGTCACATTCAGAACAGATTTCAACAATCTGCTTGCTAGCCCAACTTAAACGGTAGTCGATAAAGGCATATCAAATCCGTTGACGGCTGAGGATTTGCTAAAAATCCTAAGTCTACATCTGATACACGTCGCTGTTTAGTCTTTTCACAGGAGAAAGACGAAGTTTACGTATTCAATATCGTAGCACTAAAAGGGTTAACTCTTTTAGCTTAACGTTACATGCGGAACGGACTTAAAACAATCTACATGCTAGCCCGACTCAAACGGTAGTCGGTAAAGGCTAATCAAACCCGTTGATGGCTGAGAATTTGCCAAAAATTCTATAAATGCGAGTCGTTGATGCATCATCATCATTAGTTGGTCTCGTGACTTGAGTATCCAGCAACTTCAGGATAAGATCCATACATGCAGATGAATCAGCTTTCATAGTTGGTCCTGCAACTCTGATATTTAGGACCGCCATGCTCCAATACCTCAAGAGCTTAAACTGTGTATACTCTAATAGAAATACGAGTCTAAACTATTTCTTACTTTTGACGAGAAGTTCCTGGAAAATATTACGCGTAATATTCTTAAGGATAACCCGGCAACCTCCGACAGGTACACGAGGCTAAACTAATTACCGAAACTCCCAGGAGTACACGAGTATAAACTGGTTCACCTCATGTTAACGCGAAACCCTAAGGTCAACGCCAGTCGACGCGTAACCCTAGGTCAACGCCAGTCAACACGTTGCAATCAAAAGTCAACATAAGACGATTTAAACCCTAAGATCAACGTCGGTCAACGCGTAACCCTAGGTCAATGCCAATCAATGCGTTGCAATAAAAGAGTCGATGCGACGGAGAGGGTCAGTTCTAAGTCAACGCAATGACACGAGCCAAACTCAACTCATCAGTTTTAGACTCGAGACTCCGACGACGGCCACACAATAAACGCAGCGCCGGAAGGACTTCAGCTATTCATCAAAGCATCGAATAGACTGAAAATTGAAGGAGCCAAGAGTCGAAGCTAACTACAGGTCCTTTACACCAATCGAAGACTGGACCAATCACATCCAAAGTATTCCAGCCTCTTCTATAAAAGAAACGAGTCTGGAACGCTTTGGAGGGGGTATCTGTAGGCATCGAAAATTACCTATAGGTCTCCGTGAGCAGTTCAAAGCTAAGAGGAGTTGAGGAACATCACTATCCAAGTCACAGAAGCTTGATTGACATTGATGAATGCTTGAAGTGAATCGACGAATTACGTGAAGTAACGGAATTTCAGAATAACGAAGACACGAACTGATCGGGAGTCCCGCGTTGCTTACAAAAGATGAAATGACACTCCTATCCTAGCTTAATCCACAATGATCATCATTATATCTTATAGGTCTTCTCGTCAGCTTTCCAACGCACTTTGAATCACTCAAATCCGAGTTCGGATGAGGAAGTTACGGAGGAAATGGACAAGCATGCAAAACGGACTGTCTCAGCCTAAGCTAAGACACCCCGAAGTGTCTCGGCCTGAGCCGAGACACCCAAGGGTATCTCCATTCTCGCTGAGACACCCAAGGGTGTCTCCACCCGAGCAAGGGTGTCTCCATTCTCATTGAGACACCCAAGGGTGTCTCCACCCGAGCAAGGGTGTCTCCATTCTTGCTGAGACACCCAAGGGTGTCTCCACCCGAGCAAGGATATCTCAATTCTCGCTGAGACACCCAAGGGTGTCTGCAGCTCTAAAAAGTTGTCCTTTATGCTATTATACAGTTTTAACCGCTCGGACTTCCTGGAGCCTATAAATACAGCCCCAGGGCCTTCATTTTTAGAGATCTGGAATTCTCGAGCGTTGGCGAAGCCCTGCCGGATTGAAGATCAAAAGTGTACGAATTTCAGAGAGGAGGAGGAGAGATCGGATCGAGCTTGTCGACATAAACAAGAAGAGCTCGTTAGATCTGCAGTCCCTGGGTCCATTCCTTAAGATTATCCCGTTGTGATAATCTTAAGAAGAGTAATTATCTGGCCGTTGTAGAGATAAGCGCTATGGTTTCTTGATTCCTTCGGGAAATCAACGAAGCTCTGCCTAATTTTTTAGTAATCAGATCTGATCGACGGTGGCCCACGGATATCAACATCCCCATCACAGGCCAAGATCCCACACAAGTAGAAGACCGATAAACGATCTCTGCGCTGTTTGAAGAGAATTGTATTTTTGTTTTGTTTTCATTGTGTAAAGGTCTTATAAAAAGACTAATTTTTATTTTCATTGTAAACGTCTGAAGTTTGTAATGAATCCCGCAATGAAACAATTAATTTTCTCCGCAAACATCCCCGGGAGTGGGGAGCAGAGACGTAGGATGGGAGGTCCGAACTCCGTGATCATATTGCTTGTTTAAGTTTGGCTTGGCACACTTATATTTGTGAACATCTTTATTGCCACTCTCTCATTGTTTATTTCATCCACTATATTGTTTATGTCTTGTTTCACCCTTGTGTTAGTTTCATATCCTTGCATAGTTATCTTGTTACATATCATATTTTCTAGAATATTTATTAGTAAGTTTTAATTGGTATTTAAATCGGATTAGATTAGCATAAACCCTATTCACTCTACCTCTAGGGTTCTTTTATAGCGACCTTAGGGTCCAACATTAACCACATTCTAAGATAGCTTCAAATCAGTTGAAGAGGCTTTAGGCTGAAGAAATTTTAAAATCTTATCGAAAAACTAGTTTTCGGATGGTTAAAGGGCGAAAAAATAGTATTTCTTGGTGTGAGACACCAATGGTGTCTCGGCCATGGCCGAGACACACTTGGTATCACCCTGTTGTTTTGCCACTAACTCTCTTATCTGACCTTGGAATAAAGTGATTCAAGATACGTTGAAAAGTTAATGAAGAGAAATATAACTTTTATCTTTTGAGATTTTTTAGATTCGAATCGGATCATGTCCAAAATGTATGACACATCATTGGTGTCCTGCAGATTGAAACAGCATAGACCATCTGTGTCGTTTTTTATCTTACTTTCACATATGATCTCGGAATAAGATAATCTAAGATGCATTAGAAAGCTAACGAAGAGATCTACAACTTTTGTCTTTTGAGATTCTTTATATTTGAAGCAAATATTGGTCAAAATAGCTCTATCATGCGTGAGACAGACTCTGTGTCTCGGCCTTGGCCGAGACACAACATGTGTCTCGGTTTCAACCGAGACGCCATTTTTTGCACCTTGATTGTTTTTTCGGTAATTTCCTAGTTCGATCTAAGAACGATGCGATTCAAGATGTGTTAGAAATATGGAGAAGAGATATACAATCTCTGATGGGTGAATCACATGTGGAGTGGATGAGACATGAGTGATGCTTCGTCTTTCGCGAGCAAAATGTAACTCCCGATCGAATCGTCTCTTCGTTATTCTGTCGTCCTATTGATTCGTACGCTTTGTCGACTCATCTTATGTTCTTGTTGGTGTTAAATAATCCTCCTTAACTTGGATAATAACGTTCATCATCCTCTCTCCACCTCAAGCTACATGCGGGAACCAATAGGTAATTTTTAACGCCTACAGATACCCCCTTCAAAGTGTTTTCGTCTCGTTTCTTTTACAGAAGAGCCTAAAATACTTTGGATGTGATAGGCCCAATCTTCAGTTGGTGTACAAGGGCCTGTTGGTGCACAAGGGCCTGAAATTAGCCTCAATTCTTGACTTCTTCGATTTTTAGTCTATTCAGTATTTTGTCGAATGGCTAAAAATTTTCCAGCACTGCATTTATCGTCTGACCATTGTCAATGTCTTGAATTGAAACTGGTGTGTAGATTTTTAATTTTAGCTCGTGTCATTGAGTCATTGTCGAACTGACTATCTTCATCTGGGATTCATATCTGAACTATGGTTAAAATCCTCGGAATTATCCTATGTTTATGAAATGATCGGAGCCTTGTTTTGGCGAAAATCATCGACGCGTTAACCTTCATCGCAACGCATTGACCGGCGTTGATCCAAGGGTACACGTTAACTGGCATTAACCTTCATTACAAGGCATTGACCGGCATTGACCCAAGGCTACGTGTGATCGGCGTTGACCCTCATCGCAACGCGTTGACCGATGTTGACCTTCATCACAACAAGTTGACCAGCGTTGACCTTCATCGCAACGTGTTGACCAGCGTTAACCGATGTTGACCCACGTCGTAATGTGTTAACCGACATTGACCTTTATCGTGATGCGTTGACCGGAGAAAATACAGTTTATACTCATACGTTAACTGGAGTCCACATAGTTTAGGCTCTTAAGATATTGAAGCGGGGAGGACCTGTTTATACTCATATACTCTTGGGAGTTTCGGGAATCAGTTTAACCTCGTGTACCAATCAGAGGTTCAAGGAGATGCTATTTATACTCGTATACTCATCGGAGTGTTAGGAAGAATGAGCTGAGAATGCATCAGATGCTTGCCAGGTTTATCACTATGTACGAGATTTTATTGTAGGGCTAGCCGTTGGTGCCGATACAACTACTATCTCTGAAGTTGCTGAACATCTGAAGTTATTATCCGCATAGCTTTGGCTGGAGTTGAGGTTAGCTTAGTTGTTCAAGTCACGAGACCAACTGATGAATCTGATGCATTAGTGATTTTTGTCCCTTATTAAGATTACCCATTCCATTTAGAATAGATAAGAATAGTACTTATAGGATTTTTGGCAAACCCTCAACCATCAACGGATTGACTTGCCTTTAATGATTACCGTTTGAATCAGGCTAGCATGTGAATTATTAAACTCGTTCCACATGTAACAATGTGTTAAGAGAATAAACTCTCTTAGACTTGGTGGTATGATTTTGAATACATAAACTTAGTTGTTTTCACGGGAACGAACCACCCGACAACGCGTGTTAGGCACAGATTTATCTCTATTTAGGTATTGAGATAAAGTCCCCCAGACATGGATTCTGGTGTCTTTTTCGTGGCAAAAGACTAACCGACAGCATATGTTAGAGGCATGTTTATCTCTATTTTGAGATCAAGATAATCCCCCATGCATGAAAAGCATGGATTTTGATGCTAGAAAATGGTGTCTTCTCTTTGGACAAAGACGAATCCGGTGCCGGAGAGGAAGAGTTTTATATTCTATTTCCTACTGCAAAAGAAACTCAAAGTGGGATCTCCACTTTAAGAATCTAAAAGGTGAAAGTAAGAGTGGGATCTCCACTCCGAGAATCGAAAAGATTTAGATAACCCTAACTGTTTAAGGTTTAACTATCCAATCTAAAAGTGGATTTCTCGTTTATCGAGATGGAAATTCCGACTTCGGCCCTAACTGTTTCAAGGTTTGACCAAGCGGAAATTATGATACGATCCTAATTGTAGGAAGGTTTGATCACCTAATGTCGGGGAAGACTCTTGTTTATCGAAAGAAATTTCTGATTTTGGCCCTAACTATTTAAAGGTTTGACCAAATGGGAGTTGAGACGATCCTAAATGTTTAAAGGTTTGATCGTTCAATTTGTGGACCACTCATTTATGGAAGGAATTGAGAGAGGATTTTGGTTGTGGTCCTAACTGTTTAAAGGTTTGACCAAGATGAAAGTAAGGTGGTACAAGTAACTGTGGGAGTGTCGATTTGCACAAATCATTGTATCAATACAGTGGAAGTTTCTGGTGTCAAGTTGCAATGACTTTAACACAAGGAAGTTTGAAACTTTTAATACTGTGTCCAGACTCTAACAATGGAAGTGTTGAGTGTACAAACATAGCGGGAGTTTGAGTAGATCAAACCAAAAATAATTTTTAGTGGACCCACTATAAATTGATTGATCAGTGAGGGATTAAGCATTCCACAATTAGACTATGGGGTTTTCGTGAGGGAAGATTGACCGGATAAAGTTATTGAATCTCATCTCAATGAAAGAGTGCTTGAGAAGTGACAGTGGGAGGGTTTTAATTATCTTAGAAATGATTAAATAGCCAGAGTTGGAGGTTCTTAATCATTCTTTATCATGATTAAGAATTTATTAGTTTTGGGTTATCCTTAAGAATACCATGTGTAGTATTCTCCAGGAACTTCCCATCAAAAGTAGGGAACAGTTTAGCCTCATGTTCCAGTTAGAGGTTTGGAAAACAGTTTAACCTTGTGTACCAGTTGGATGTTTGGGAAACAATTTATACTTGTATACCTTGTTGGAGTACAAAGGAGGAGTAGTTTACACTCGTATACTTTTCGGAGTGGATAAAGAAGCAGTTTACACTCATATACTCATCAGAGTCTACACCGTTCTCATATATCTTGTTTTGTCGTTATGACGCTGGAGTCAATTAAGGCTTGGATTTTGTTTTTTAGGCCAAAGAAAACCTTGGTGGGATTAAGAATCCTCCTGTGGTATGCACAGTATTTTGGATCCGTAATCCTCTTAGCTCCTTCTTGATTTTTAATAAGCGGTAGTTCGATCTTATCGTTGGCGAGAAGGTATTTCAAGATGGCTGAAATTTCATCATCTTTGAAAGAATTATTCTTCTGGAACCTTGGATCAGAAGTCCTTCGTTGTTTCTAAGACTGTTGTTGTAACATTTGATTAACATCAATAGCAACCACAAGTGCTGTCAGCTGGCTTCTCTCAGCCTTCTTTCTTCTAAGGAAGTGTTCGACCTATTCTCCATGCAGTTTTAATTTCTTCCAGGTGGTTGGGGGGACAATCCCCATGACTTCGAGGACATCGAGGGAGATATTGTGTTGGCAGGTCTGGAGTACGAACTCCTATGTGACCGGATCTCGATAATTCATCGTCTTATTTAAGAAGCGTTTGACGAAGGTGCTAACTGACTCTCTGTTCTTCTACTTCTCGTCCAGAAGAGCTCTAATTGATACTTCAGTGTCATCATCAACGAACTTGCTAAGGAATAAATTTTCCATATCGTCCCAGCCGTTAATGCTTCCTAGATTGAGACGTTGATACCAATCGAAGGCGTCCCCTTGCAGGGTGTCTACAAATGACCGAATCATCAAGGATTTATGTCCAGAGATCAATCCTAGGTGGGACTTAAAGTAGATTATATACTAAGTGGTTGAACCTCTCTTGTCAAATAGTAGGAAGTTAATTAGATTGAACTTCGTTGGGTACGAGATTGAATCTCACTCTCTTGGGTATGGACATGGTATATCGATCTTTTTCACCTCTTGAGCAGTTATCAATACATTGATTTTGCTTTCCAGATCCTTCATCTTTTTATCCTCGCTTGCATTTTTTTCTGGTGATTTTGGGGAGGAAAAACGGAGCTACTCCTAGCGTTGTTATTGTCGATGGTGTTAGACCCTAGAGGGGGGTGATTAGGGTCTTATGCTAATCTAATCCAATTTTATGCCAATTAAAACTAATTAACAAGTTATCCTAGCAAGTATAAAATACAACAAGATATGTGAGCTAGGATAAGTGATATACACAAGGGTAAACAAAATAAATAAGATAGTGGATGATATAAATAATGAGCAATGGACAATGGTGATAAGAAACATAAACATAAGAGTAAGTACGCCAAAGCAAACTCAAACACACGATATGATACAGAGTTTGGACCTTCCGTCCTACGTCTCCGCTCCCCACTCCCGGGGAGAAATCCACCAATACAACCGGATTTTTTACGATCACCCGAATAACGTTTACACCATACAATTTCATTCACGGAGTTCGGTCCCCACGACCTAAATCTCCGCTCCTCACGTCGAGGAGATCTCCACTACACACTCGGTTTTCTAGCTAACCAAAAACTTTACAATCTCACAATAAGCACAATACAACAATAGTTGTTCTCTACAATAGATGAGAATACAATTAAGCTCACTCTCAATGTCACAAACCCACAACCCAAATTATACTATGAATGTAAATACAATAAGCTCAAGTGGGTGTGTATAAACAATGAGTGAAATTAAATCAACTAAACTCAAATATAAATACTAGCTTAATAGAATGATAATCAAACAATATAAAAGTAAAGCTAGATTGAGTTTAGAAAACTTTTCCAATAAATGACAAGAGTGAGAGAGAGATGATTTGAAGCTCAAACACCAAGTGATGGTCTCTTCTAGCTCTTGTGAAATTAATTTCACAAAATTAAACTTTCAATTGCTTAAAAGCTTTTAAAACAAACTTAAACCAAACATAAACCCTTGTTTAAAACTTTCTTAAACTAGTTTAAAACACTTTCATTGTTACAGCTAAAAGAAGAGAGCAATGGGGTATTTATAGCCTCCCAAAACCTCAGCCAAAAACCACAAACAAAAGACCAAAAGGCCCATAGAAAACAGCTCAGGAAAAGAGCCATTGAAGCAGATTTGACTATTCGGCAGTCGACCATGAGAATCGCATGGTCGACTGTGAGCAGCAAAAAGGCCAGGGTTTGTCTACAGAAAAACATTCGGTTGACCGTGACGGTCGACCGCGAGAGCATCCGGTCTACCGTCACGATCGATCGTGAGTCTCTGAAAATCTTCCTGAGTCTCTAGACACAGGGACGGTCGATCGTGGCGGTCGATCGCAAACAGATATATGAAAAATGACAGGCTTAAAACAGTTTTCTGATTTTAAATCCATGTTTAAAAATATCAAACAAATTCTAAATATTATGAAACTTTGGGAAATGATTGTAGACATGATAATACACAAGCTTAACCATGTTTTCAGAAAGGACCTCCCAAATGAAAAATATTATCATTTTGTAAAATAGTCCAAAACATGAAAATGTGAACATATGAGTTTTGTCATTTTAGCTTAACCATGTTTTGAAATAATACAAAATGATTTTATATAGACTTAATTAAAGATATATATAATTGTTATTAAGTCTGTAAACCAAGAAAATAATATTTTCATAAAATTACATATTTTGCAAACATTTCAAAAGTAAATATGATTTCATTGAACTAAATAAAATTGATATTGATGGAATCATATATATGCATGTAAGTATGAAACAAAAATATGTTTTCTAATTATATTCAATTGTTTCATATTAAAACTTAAAACCTATCAAACCAAAACTGATACGAGTTGCCGTGCAAGCACCTTTGATCGCGGAATTATCAAAGGTGGGTAGAATAGAAAACAATAAGAACACAAGAATAACTCAGGTTTTGGGCGAAGGAAAATACCTTCTCTAGATCATGAGTATGCAATTTACAATCTCTCACAATCTCACTCTAGAATTGAAGAACAGACTCTCCAAATCTCAATTACAATTTAATCTCTCTTGATTAAACTCTCTGATTGTTTTAAACCCTAAAACAATCCCTTATATATGTGTACAAGCGAGGGTGGAAAAGTGATAAATAACCAGACCCAACCCAAACAGGAAAACACGTAAATAGAGTCTTTAACAAATCTGGAAAACTCCAATGAGTCGACTCATGACTGAGATGAGTCGAATCTTCCGAAACTGGACAAAACACAAGACCAGCAATGAGTCGACTCATGACTGAGATGAGTCGACTCATGACCTCATATGAGTCGACTCATAACTGATGAGTCGACTGGTCAGAGACGAACTGCGAACTGGGCTTGGTTTCGTGAGTCGACTCATGACAGGCATGAGTCAACTCAACCTGATGAGTCGACTCATGTACATGTATGAGTCGACTCATAGGCTGAAATCTGGATACATTGACTCCTCGATTCTCTACCTCGTTCCTCGCTCCAACCTGCATTCTCTTATACTATTTGACATCTCTATTCTCATGTTATCATGAGAATCATCTATCCTCAAGCTCCCATGAGGATCGCTAAGTTCCAAAGAGAAGATACACCCGTATTATGGGTCCCCCCTTTAGGAACTTGAAGTCCCGTTCAAGTTTAAAACTTTAGCTGAGGAAACTCGTGAGCTCCTCCTTGTTGAACCACTTAGCCTTGATAGGAACTTGACCTTGACGTCCAATGAGAAACGACTCCTTCATCCCCCATCTCATCGTGGTCGTCTTTCGCTCCAAAATGCAATCTTCCTTCAGCGGCTCCTCTCTATCAAACCACAAGTCTTCAACATGCAGCAAGATCACCTTATCATCACCTTCATCATCCAGCAATAGAGGCTCAAACAACTTCAAATATTCAGCATTGATCACCGAATACATGCCTAAGTAAGGCGGCAAATCCAGCCTAAAAGCATTGTCGCCAATCAGATCGAGAATCTGAAACGGACCATAACGAATAGGCTTTAACTTCTTTTCTTCTCCTTTTAGCCTCTCCTTACCTAATTTCAGCCATACCATGTCGCCTATGCCAAAGTTACAAGGAACCCGATGTTGATCATGCTTTGCCTTGTACTTGGCTTATGATTTCTTCAATTGAGCTTCAACCGCGGCATGAATATGCGCAATCTTCTCTAGAAATCGCTAAACACGTTGTCTTTCATTCCCCTCCTTGCCGTCCGTCGTAGCTTCACTCGAAAACACAAAATCAAACAGACTCGACGGTAAGAATCCATAACAAGTCTCAAATGGTGACTTTCCTGAAGATCCATGAATCGCCCGATTAAAAGCAAACTGTAAATATGGTAAGCTCTCATCCCATGTCTTGGGATGCCTAGAATTATACCCCCGCAACATATGCACCATAGTCCGATTGACTACCTCTGTTTGTCCGTCTGTTTGTGGATGAAAGGTCGTGCTCTTCTAAAATTTAGTGTCCATCAAACTCCACAAAGAATCCTAAAAATATCCAAGAAAGCGGCTATCCCGATCCAAAATTATCGAACTCGGCAACCCAAAATGCTTCCACACATGCTCAAAGAACAACTGTGCTGCACCCGCTCCCGTCACGGTCTTCTTAAAAGGAATTAAAATCACCATCTTACTGAACCGGTCTACCACAACGTACAAATAGTTATGCCTGCGCTTGGTAGTCGGCAACTCTCCTAGAAAATCCATAGATATGCTCTCCCACGACCTAGAAGGAACCGGTAGTGGTAGGTACAATCCCCTCTTCCTATTAGAAGGCTTCGAAATACAGCATAACTTTCACCCTCCAACATACTTGGTCACATCATCAAGCATCCGTGGCTAAAACACATGTCACCGTAGATTGAGAAGCATCTTCTGAATTCCAAAATGCCCTTGCACACGCGAGGTATGTGCTTCCCTAATCCATTGCAACCAATCACCCTCCTCCGGAATGCATAATGATGTCCCACGGTACAACAAGCCATCTTCTCCAAGTGCATATTCCCCCCTTTGACCAGCCTTCGCCTGCTCGAACATACTACCAAAGTCTCTACTGGATGCATACAGCTGTACATATTCCAAAGGAACCAAGGGCTGAATACGCGTCGCTACCAATAAAGCCTGTACCAGCGGACGAGATAATATATCGGCCAACTTGTTTGTCGTCTCCTTCTTGTACCTAATAATGATGTTGAAAGCCATCAAATAAGAGATCCACTTCATGTGCCGCGCCTGCTGTAGCTTCATCTGGGCATGTAAGAACTCCAACGACTTGTGATCCGAGTGCACAACCACCTCCTTCCCCAACAAGTACACCCTTTAATGCTTAATCGCCTGATAAAGTGCATAGAACTCCTTGTCATATGTCGGGTAGTTCGTAATAGCACCTGTAAACATCTCAGAATGGTATTCCACTGGCTTCCCATCCTGAATCAACATCGCGCCCATCGCATAACTAGACGCGTCGGTCTCCACCTCGAAAGTCCGCTTCAAATTCGGCAAAGCTAACACCGGTGCCTCCGAGATCTTCCTTTTTAGCAACTGAAAAGCCTCCTCATGCGTCCTCCCCCACTCGAACTGAACCTTAGCCTTTGTGAGGCCATGTAACGGTGCCGCATAAGTCAAAAAATATCGAATGAACTTACGCAAATACTGGCAAGCCCCCATGAAGCTTCTCACCTTAGTCACTGTCTTCGGCATCAGCCACTTCGTGATCACCGCCACCTTACTCGGATCAATCCTCCTCTGGCCCTTCCCCACAATGAAGCCGAGATACACCAACTCGTCCTTCCCAAACTCGTACTTCTTCCCGTTGAGCTTCAGCTATCCGTCTTGCAATACCCTAAATACCTTCTCTACATGAACAAGATGCTCCCCCCAGGTCCTGCTGTACACCAAAATATCATCAAGATACACAATCATAAAATCCTCTATGAAAGGTTGCAACAAATCATTCATGAGCCTCATAAAAGCCGCCGGAGCATTACATAACCCAAACGATATCACCAACCACTCGAAGAGGCCCTGTTTGGTCTTGAACGTCGTCTTCCAAGTGTCTTCCTCCCGAATCCTTACCTGATGATAGCCAGACTTCAGATCCAACTTCGTAAAGAACCTTGCTCCCTCTAACTGGTCCATAAGATCATCAATCCGTGGTAGTGGGTAATGATTATCTTGTTGAGCGCCCGGTAATCCATGCACATGCGCCAGCCTCCATCCTTTTTGGGCACCAATAACACCGACGATCTACAAGGTGAACAACTCGGCACTATCACTCCTGTCTCCAAGAGCTCCTGAACCTGTTTATTGATCTCTTCAAACTCCTGTACTAATGTGTGGTATAGGCCTATGTTCGGCAAGGAACTCTCACCGGTCAACATAATCTCATGCTCTACACCTCACCGTGGTGGTAGTCCCATGATTTTTGAAAACAAGTCCGCATACTTGGCTTTCAAGCTATCAAGATCTTCCTCCTGAAGCTTGCTCAAAGTGGACAAGCATATCCTACTCAGCTGCTCCTCATAAGGCCGAATGAATAACAAAACGAACTTCCTACCCGCATTCACCAACCTCTTAACCTGAGTAACCATCACCAAACTCGTCTCCTGTGGAAGAGATGCCGAACAAAAATGAATTGTGTGCCATCCTTGGTGAACGTATACTTTTGGGCCCGCCGATCGTATACCACGTGTCTATCCCACAAGTAAGGATTGCATAAAATAACTTGGAAAATATCCAACAGAACCACGTCGCAAGTGATCTCATCAATATACGACTCATGGAGTGCAAATCTAAACGTACACTGGTTCACCACACTCAATCCCGCTTCCTTCTGAATCCATCCTAATGGATAGGGCTTCGGATGCTTCACCGTCTTCAATCCCAGCTTCTGTACTAATACTTTAGATATCAGGTTCTTCTGACTCCCAGTATCTATAATGGCATCCACCAAGATGGTCTTGACCTGCAACTTAAAAACAAAGAGCTACTCCCTCGGGTCGTCGTCTTCTTTCGCGGCCTTTTTCCCCGCCATATGGTTGAGGCTGCTGTTGGGCTTTGTCATCTCGGGAACCTCCTTCGAACCCTGTGCTATCACGTATGCTTTCTTCTCCTCCTTCTTCTTCAACCCTTTCGGCTTCAGATGAGGGTACTTCTCCAAGCAACGATCAGCCACGTGCCTTGTCTGCTTGCAGTGATTGCATGTCAATCCTGCCTTCCCCGAATCACCCTTCTTCTTCTCTCCCTTATGTTGAGAGCCACTAGACTTGCCTCCCGACTGTTTGGAATCACCCTTCGTTTTGTTGCCCTTCTTCTGCTTGCCCTCAATGGCAATTGCCTTCACTCTCGCTTCTGCAATCGATCCGACCGTGAACAGCTTTATCTCCTTCCAGATGTAATCATTCAGATCTGCTATGTATTTCATAAAGATGGAGTATTCCTCCGTTACGATATTTAGAACCATCGCCTATTGCTGGAACTCCGTCGTATACTCTTGAACGGTCTGATTAAATCTTTGACGTAAGCCGTACTACTTGTACCAACGCTCTTCAAGGAACCCCACCGGATAGAACTGCTTCCTTAATAGCTCCTTGAATTTGTTCCACGACACCACCTTCTTTTCCTGTTTGTAATAGGACTTCCACCACGTCAACGCGTGACCCGAAAGCTTAAACGTCTCTTCTCCTTGGATGAATATCCGTAGAGAGTAAAGTACATCTCCATACGCTCAATCCAATCATCGAGCTTCTCCATATTGACACTCCTATCATAGACCGGAATCTCCACTTTGAAATCAATCTTCAAGTTTTGGTAATAATTCTTACCACCTGTATGTGAAGCAGACTTAACAACCTCGACCTCTTCTTCCGAATCTGATTCCTCGCGTTCTTCATCGGACTCAACAAGTTTCTTCTTACCCTTCGAAGAAGATCCCTCCTTTTTGTCCCCTCCATTGATGAGACCCACGAGCAGAGTAAGAGTAGTCCTGATCGTCTCTATCTGCTTCTCTATAGCATCAAGTCTTGCTGAGTTATCTGCTTCAGACTTCTTCTCCTTCCTTATCTTCTACACTTCTTCCAAGAAAATAAGGATTTCGCTAAGCTTCTTGTACTGTGATCGAGTAAGGACCATACACATGATGCCCCTTCACCAGATCTGATGCTCTGATACCAACTTGATACGAGTTGACGTGTGAGCATCTTTGATCACGAAATTATCAAATGTGGGTAGAGGAGAAAAGAATAAGAACACAAGAATAACTCAGGTTTTGGCGAAGGAAAATACCTTCTCTAGATTATGAGTATGCAATTTATAATCTCTCACAATCTCACTCTAGAATTGAAGAACAGGCTCTCCAAATCTCAATTACAATTTAACCTTTCTTGATTAAACACTCTGATTGTTTTAAACCCTAAAATAATCCCTTATATATGTGTACAAACAAGGGTGGCAAAGTGGTAAATAACCAATCCCAATCCAAACAAGAAAACACGTAAATAGAGTCCTTAATGAATCTTGAAAACTCCGATTAGTCGACTCATTACTGAGATGAGTCGACTCGTCCAAAACTGGACAAAACACAAGACTAGCAATGAGTCGACTCATGACTGAGATGAGTCGACTCATGACCTCATATGAGACGACTCGTAATTGATGAGTCGACTGGTCAGAGACAAACTGTGAACTGGGCTTGGTTTCGTGAGTCGACTCATGACAGGCATGAGTCGACTTAACCTGATGAATCGACTCATGTACATGTATGAGTCGACTCACAGGCTGAAATTTGGATACTTTGACTCTTCGATTCTCTGCCTCGTTCCTTGCTCCTACCTGCATTCTCTTGTACTGTTTGACACCTCTATTCTCATGCTATCATGAGAATCATCTATCCTCAAGCTCCCATGAGGATCGCTAAGTTCCAAAGAGAAGATACACCCGTATCAAAAACATATATGTATATATATATAACTATATATATATATACAAAACTAAAACGTGTATGTGTGTATATGATTGAGCTTAAAGTACTAACACACATAATATAAAACATAAACTAAATATACCCAAGTTTGATTGATCTTTGATATAGCTCAACTTGGTACACTTGCGGATGAAGCTAGAACTTAGATCTTCAATTTGAATTGCATAGGCTTCACTCCACAATTTCGCCAACCTCCATTGGATATGATCGTGAATGCGCAATTCCATCCATCCTCCAACGCGTTGTTTGTCTACAATAAATAGAAAACCACAAACACTAGACAAACAATATTAGTAGTAAATTGTTTGTTAAACATCATCAAAACAAAGAGGCCAACAGTCTCCCCCTTTTTGATGATGATAAACAATTTACAAAAAGGATATATGTATGAAAAGAAAATGAAATACAATGTTGTAATTATCATGCAAATAAACAAAAAGAATATACTGACAATATTTCTCCCCTTTTGACAACATCAAAAAAGGGACAAAAGGATGAAGAGAGCGAAAGCTCCCCCTACATATAAGCATGAGTGAGTATAAAAAAAATATAAGGATTGCTCCCCCTATCAAAATACCATATAGAATATATGAAATGAAGTGCTAAGGCAATCATATGTGAGCAAGCATAGATGAATATGCTAAATATCACTCACATACAAGAGGATAATGAGGACACATATAGATATATTATTTATGAAAGAAGTGTCTCATTACACAGTTATAAAAACATAGTGTAAAAAATAGATTTATAAAATCAAAAGAAAAAGAACATGAGAATCATGCAAAATATTTTCAAATGAAAATAAATCAACCAAATGAAATCATAAATCAATTTTTAAGTCCAAAAATGATGTTTGATCAATAAAATTTTTTTCCTTTGTATAACTTAATCAAACCACTCATAGAATATATTATAAAGCACGAATAGATGATCCATGAGCACAAACATATAAATATCATCATATAAGTGAAATATAATGAATTCAAAGCAACAATTCAAAACAAAATCTTTAACAAAAGAATTTCAAGAGAGGCAACAATATATCAAGCTCTTAAGCTTGTTCAAACCCATATATTCATTCTAGCATCCGGTAAACATGATCTGGGAATAAACACCCAATAAACCCAGAGGGTTATATAAATCTCTCATCAAAATCGAAACTAATAATAATGAAAATAAAAGATTTGATAAAAGAAAAATTGTTTTTATAACCAAAAGATTTTAAAACATAATTAACAAAACCAAGAAAAGGAAAAAGAAAAATACTAAAATAATTGGTTTAAAAATTAAATTATTTTTGGTACCTAAGAATTCTTGGTACCAAAAAGTTTAGGGACATGACCCCTATCATTTAAGCTCAAACCCTAGGGTTATGAATCCTCTTGGGCACATGTGATGCGCTAACACGGTCAAAGCAATAATCACTTACATGACCCTTCCGATTGTAATATGTGCAATGAAAGAGATCCATTTGTTTTTGTAGACCATTAGCTCGTGCACTGGAATCATTTGCAACTAAAGATTGTCTTTTAAAATTATTTTGCAAATGAGAAACATCATTAAACAAATGTGGTCTACTTTAGAAATTTGGCAAATTTGAATATTTTTTAAATCATAACAAAACTTCGTCAAATGGCCAAATCTACCATAAACATCACATTTAAAAATATGTGGTCTACTAGAAACATTTGGCAAATGAGATTTCTTTTTCAAATCAAAATAATATTTTGCCAAGTGACCAAAACAACCACATATATCACATTTAAACACATGAGCATGCTTATGATGAACTTTATGAGTGTGTGCATGTACATATGTGTGTGATGAAGAAACCTTATGAGATGCACAAGAAGCATTAGTCTTAGAAGATTTGTGTGCATCATAGCAAAATTTAACAATGTGGCCTTTACAACCGTAAATTGAACATTTGTAAATTTTGCTATAAATATGTGCATAGTGAGTGTTGGATTTGAAGGAATTAACATGAGACTTTACACATAAGTCCATAAGTTTCTTATTATTAACAATACATGTTTTAAGAGTTAAATCTAAATATGAAATGCGATTTTTAACAATATTCAACTCATCATTAGACACATGTGCATTAACATTAAAAGTAGAACATAAATATTCATTTATAAAAGAAGTTGTGTCAATTTTTATGTTCTCTACTTCTAATGTGGCATTATCTTTTTCATGAGATAAATTAGTTATAGATGTGGTTAATTTTTCATTTTCCAAAATTAACATGTCATTGTTTTCTTTAAGCATGGTATTTTCTTTTACAATGACATCCAATTTTAACACTAGCTTCTCATGATCGGATTCTAAATTATCATGCTTGCTTTGTAAGTCAATAAAATCTTTATGCAATTTGTTATAAGCATGCAATAATTTTTCACTAGCACAAGTAAGTTCATCACTAGATAAGTCATTATCGGGTCCGGAACCGCATACCACACTAGGGCTAATGCCTAGTGACCGTGTGCATGATGAAGCTCCAACATTACTTGAAAAAGAATCCTCCAAACTATGTCGAATTTTCTCCAAGTTGCCTTGATGTGCTTCTATGAATTTTCATAAATTGTAAGCACTATCAAAATGAACAAACTTGTTAGTCATAGATGAATCATAAGCATTTAGCAAATATTCTAACAAAATATTCTTCATTGTAAACATTCGATGATTATTTTTATTCCACTTGGATTTCTCCGTAGTGGGCACAATATAAGCATCATCTATAATTTCCCATAAATCAAAATGTTTAGATCTAACAAATAGCTTAAATCTAACACACCATTGGGCATAGGAAAAATTATCTAATTTAGGAGCAACATTTGATTCATAGCCTAACAAATGTGCACAATTCATGTCCATGATAAATATGTATATGTGTAAGCAAGACAAATGCAATCAAAGCTAGATTAGCACAAAAAAATAACTTGGATCTTTAACTCAAGGCGATTAGACCTTAAATCAAAGAGCATCATGCTCTGATATCAATTGTTAGACCCTAGAGGGGGTGATTAGGATCTTATGCTAATCTAATCTGATTTTATGCCAATTAAAACTAATTAACAAGTTATCCTAGCAAGTATAAAATACAATAAGATATGTGTGCTAGGATATGTGATATACATAAGGGTAAACAAAATAAACAAGATAGTGGATGATATAAATAATGAGCAATGGATAATGATGACAAGAAACATAAACATAAGAGTAAGTGCGCCAAAGCAAACTCAAATACACGATATGATCATGGAGTTCGGACCTTCCGTCCTACGTCTCCGCTCCCCACTCCCGGGGGGAAATCCACTATCACAACGGGTTTTCTACGATCATCCGAATAACATTTACACCTTATAATTTCATTCACGGAGTTCGGTCCTCATGACCTACGTCTCCGTTCCTCACCTCTAGGAGATCTCCACTACACACTCGGTTTTCTAGCTAATCGAAAACTTTACAATCTCACAATAAGCACAATACAACAATAGTTGTTCTCTATAATAGATGAGAACACAATTAAGCTCACTTTCAATGTCACAAACCCACAACCCAAATTATACTACGAATATAAATACAATAAGCTCAAGTGGGTGTGTGTAAACAATGAGTGTAATTAAATTAACTAAACTCAAATATAAATACTAGCTTAATAGAATGATAATCAAATAATATAAAAGTAAAGCTAGATTGAGTTTAGAAAACTTCTCTAATAAATGACAAGAGTGAGAGAGAGATGATTTGAAGCTCAAACACCAAGTGATGATCTCTTCTAGCTCTTGTGAAATTTATTTCACAAAATTAAATTCTCAATTGCTTAAAAGATTTTAAAACAAACTTAAACCAAACATAAACCCTTGTTTAAAACTTTCTTAAACTAGTTTAAAACACTCTCATTGTTGCAGCTGAAAGAAGAGAGCAATGGGGTATTTATAGCCCCCCAAAACCTCAGCCAAAAACCCCAAACAAAAGACCAAAAGGCCCATAGAAAATAGCTTAGGAAAAGAGCTGTTGAAGTAGATTTGACTGTTCGACAGTCGATCGTGAGAATCGCGCGGTCGACCGCGAGCAGCAAAAAGGCCAGGGTTTGGCTACAGAAAAACATCCGGTCGACCGTGACGGTCGACCGCGAGAGCATCCGATCGATCGTCACGGTCAACCGCGAGCCTCTAAAAAACTTCTTGAGTCTCTGCACTTAGGGGCGGTCGACCGTGGTGGTCGACCGCAAATAGATATATGAAAAATAACAGGTTTGAAACAGTTTTCTGCTTTTAAATCCATGTTTAAAAATATCAAACAAATTCTAAAAATTATGAAACTTTGGGAAATGGTTGTAGATATGATAATACACAAGCTACAAAAACTGGTTTTTAGAAAGGACCTCCCAAATGAAAAATATTATCATTTTGCAAAATAGTCCAAAACATAAAAATGTGAACATATGAGTTTTGTTATTTTAGCTTAACCATGTTTTGAAACATTACAAAATAATTTTATATAGACTTAATAAAAGATGTATATGATTCTTATTAAGTCCATAAACCAAGAAAATAATATTTTCACAAAATTGCATATTTTGTAAATATTTTAAAAGTAAATATGACTTCATTGAACTAAATAAAATTGATATTGATAAGATCATATATATGCATGTGTAGGCTGTCTAAAAATCACAATAGATACCTGGTCCCCCTTCAAACACCGATGATGGAAGTTATAATCTGACGACTTCCAGAAGGCTATAATTTGAAGACTTTTACGTAGATCGATGAATGTTACAATCTGACGACTTTCACAACAACTAATGAAAGCTCTAATCAACAGCCTTCACAATCAAAATCGGGAGTTACAATCTAACGACTCTCATATTTGCAACGAGCTAAGATGAAGATTACAAGATGACAGTCTGTGCAACGCTTCAGCAAAAGAGACCACAAATTAATGGTCTCTTCACATCAAAACGCAGAGGTCATCCTTGCGTTTGAACATCAAAACGCAGAGGTCATCCTTGTGTTTCACCATCAAAACGCAAGGGCCATCCCTAGCATTCAAGTCCAGACATAGAGTTCGTGGACTCAGAAACACAGAGTTCATACAGAGTCCAACTCTGTGTCTCATGTCCAAAACGCAGAGTTCATGCAGAGCCTAACTCTGCGTCTCAGGTCCAAAATACGGAGTTCATCTCTACGTCCCAACTCTGCGTTTCAGATTTACAACGCAGCACGACCTGTGCGTTCAGCCACCAAAATAGGCCCATCTCTGCGTTTTTAGTCTAAAACGCAGAGTTCGGGCCCTGAACGCTATTTTTCAGCGTTTGACTCGTTCAAAGCACGAACTGGACGGTTTAAAAACCGTTCTCCCCATGATTTGGGGAGCTGTTTAAGGGGGGAGGTTACATCTCTTTCAGCCCCACTTAAGAGCGAATTAAGGGGGCGGTTATACCCCTTAATCTCCTATAAATAGTGGGAAACTCAATTAAGCTCCTTGGGGGAATTTTTGGGCTCTGGGATTGATCCTTCTTTTTGGGCAGCAAAGAAGAGATATTCGGCTGACTTTTTGGGGGAATTGCTGGAGCTTCGTGCAACGACAAAGTTCCTTGGAGCCTTCGGCCTTAGCTTGTCAAACCGATTTTTGGTTAAATCAACTCTTTCATAGAGTTTCAAACTCGTTCAGAGTTATCAACTCATCAAGAGTTCTAAAACTTGCTTTGTAAGTTCTCCACAGCATCAAATCGTGAGGAGGAGATACCGTTCTAGCGAATCAAGACGTTCTGATCGTCAACGGAGAGCAAATTCGACGTGAGCATTCAAGGGAGGCACTCTATCGTTATCGTGAAGAACCTAGAATTAAACAAATAGGAGAATCCAGATCAATTCTCCTCTCTTTTGTAATCAAAAATCCAATTGTAATTAAGATCGAGAGAATACAAATCAAATTTTTTTCATTTTACTTACTTCAAATTTTCTACCAAACAGCATGTAAGTATGAAACAAAAATATGTTTTCTAATTATATTCAATTGTTTCATATTAAAACTTAAAAACTATCAAATCAAAACATATATGTATATATATAACTATATATAGACAAAACCAAAACGTGTATGTGTGTATATGATTGAACTTAAAGTACTAACACACATAATATAAAACCTAAACTAAATATACCCAAGCTTGATTGATCTTCGATGTAGCTCAACTTGGTACACTTGCGGATGAAGCTAGAACTTGGATCTTCAATTTGAATTACATAGGCTTCACTCCACAATTCCGCCAACCTCCATTGGATATGATCGTAAATGCATAATTCCATCCATCCTCCAACGTATTGTTTGTCTACAATAAATAGAAAACCATAAACACTAGACAAACAATATTAGTAGTAAATTGTTTGTTAAACATCATCAAAACAAAGAGGCCAACAGATTAGACCACCCCCAGCGTCCATGTTGTCGGGAGGGGTATCAGCATTTATATTTTGTTCAACTTCCGAATCACTACCACGATGATTTGATGAATTTTGAAGTTGTTGGGCATGTAAATCCTTGACCCCTTGCACGGCTATCTCTATTTCAATCTTAAAATCTTGTTATTATTTAGCCAAGACTTCTTGAAGAAGTTGAGCCACTTGTTCGGTAGTGATCATGAATACTTCTCGAGCTCGCCCTATGCTAGACATTGTATTGTTGGAGGTGATTACGGAGCAAGTATCCAAAAGTTCATCTTCCAAAGACAGTACTTCATGCATCCTCGGGTAATCCCCATGTCTGACGGCTTCTAGCTGGAGCTGAGACACTCATTGGGCTATTCCTGAATCGACTTTTCTTCTTGGAGAAAAGTCAGGATTAGCGTTATTCAAAGTGAACATAGACTTTCCTTTGTTAGCCATGTTGATGGTGACTTCTGGGAGATTGTCATCTTGAATGGCCGATCTTCTTTTGTGGGAGCATCTTAATTTGGGTTTTGACATTTCAATGGAAAGCCTTTGGAATACCGAGACCCTCTGTGGAGTAGTCTTAAGACAACTACACTCTGATAATATTTCCTTGATAAGCCTCTTACAAGGATAGTGAGAGACTAGTTCTGGGATACTTCTCTTTTAAGATTTGTTTGTACCCCCAGCTCGATAGTACAACTCTTTAGCATTGTGGCTGGAGCAACCTATCAGCTGTTGGTTTAGATTTTTAGGTGTAACGTTATCATTTGACGGACACATTTTCTTCTGGAGAGGTAACACCTTGTTAGCATTCTCGAGCGTTGCACGTTTGGAACCATGCATTCGTGAGGGTGGAACCCTTACGGGCTCCTGGTCTTCCACACTCACCCCCAAGCGGGTGGTTACGGGAATTAGTTTGTTGGGCGGATGTATACGACCCCAGTCTAAAGAGTTGCTCAGGATCTATTCACTGGACCCAAGCGTTCTTTGGTAGGAGTTTTGCCTTGATCTTCATGTAGAGGACCAAGGCGATCCTTCAGCAAAATTCTAAACTTGGAGAGATCCACGCTACCGTAGGGCTTCACCTGAGGTGCGGGAAAAGAAGGAGCGGGATCTGAATTTGACGAAGGCTGGGAAGCAGCCTTGAAGCTGGAATTGAGTGAGAGACAAAAATGGTGTCTCTTGTTAGGTAGAGGCATCTTAGCTATTTTTGATTTAGTTGTAGGCGTTGTTTTGGCCTTCGGCAGCCAAACCTGCTTAGATCTTGGTGGCTCTTTGACCACCTCTTCTTTTTACAACTCTTGTATCTTTTGCATAAGGATCTAAGCATGCGTAAGAAGTGTGCAGTGCTTTTGGATGCGCTCCTCGAGAGTAGAATGGGTTTGTTTGACACGAATCTATTTGTCAGTCGGTGGTAGGGAGGAGGATCCTGATGCTTGTTGTGGTAACGGCTTAGCTACATGGCGTTTTCTAAACTCTAGATCTGCTTCGTAGTGGAATCCGACCACCTACTATAAAGCCTTGGTGAATTGTCGGGCAAGACATTAGCGGCGCCTCTGACGAGCCCTATTCATCAGCACTGGTACGCTTTCAACGGGCAACTCCTTAACTTTTGAGGAGTTGTGATGAGCACCCGATCTGGTTTCTTTAGACACTAGGGAGGAGTGTTCAACAGCACTTGGGTGAAGATTATCACCCTGAGTCCTCAGATCTAAAGACCAACGAATCTTCTTGTGGGGAGTGGTCTTCCTGCGCTTATAAGGAGAGAAAGATCTGGAGGAGGAGGAGGATATGTAATCCTCGAAGTTCTGCTGGTCAAACTCGTATTCAACTTCTTCATCCATAAGGATCTTGATCAGTAGCTGCGGTATGACAGCCTCGGCAGCGAGGTTGTTGGCTCCCACTGTGGTCGCCAGCATGTTCGCGTCGAAAGTTAGTTTTTTTATTGTGGGACTCATTACAACTTCAGTCGTTACAATAAGTTTAAAAAAGAAAGACATTTTATAAGTCTTTTTACACAATGAAAATAAAGAGATTACAACTTTCTTGAGAACACATGCAGAGAGATCGTTTATCGGTCTTCTGCATGCGCGGGATATTTACCGATGCTGGGGTTTATCTGTGGACCACTAACTGATCAGATCCGAATAAAGATTTCATTACCTTACAAAGGAGACATGAAATTAAAGTGACTATCTCGACAACAGCGAGACAATCACTCTTCTCGAGAATCACAGCTAGATGCGATCTCAAGGGAAATGGATGAACAGGATGCAGATCTCTCGAACTCTTCCTCTCATTGTGCTAAAGAACTCGCCAAGATCTCTTCCTCCTCTCTAAATCCGTTCTTCTCACTCTTCAATTTCACAGGGCTTCGTCGAGACATGAGAATTCTGGCTCTGTGTAAATGAAGGCCATATGGCCATATTTATAGGTTTCAGAAGCTTTGTTTTCGGATAAGAATGACCAATTTAGTCTCATCCTCAATTGTAACCACTTAACCACATTCTAAGATAGCTGCAAATCAGTTGGAGAGGCTTTGGGCTAAAAAAATCCTAAAATCTTATCGAAAAACTGGTTTCCGGGCGGTTAACAGGCGAAAAAAACAGCATTTCTGGGTGTGAGACACCAATGGTGTCTCGGTCATGGTCGAGCCACACTTGGTGTCGCCCCATTGTTTTGCATCTAACTCTCTCATCTGACTACAGAATAAAGTAATTCAAGAAGTGTTGAAAAGCTGACGAAGAGACCTATAACTTTTATCTTTTGAGCTTCTTCAGCTTTGATTCGCATCATGTCCAAAATACATAAGACATTATTGGTGTCCTGTAGGTGTGAAACAGCCTGGACCGCCTTAGTTGTTTTGGATCTATCTTTCACGTATGATCTCGGAATGAGGTGATCCAAGATGCGTTTGAAAGCTAACGAAGAGATATACAACTTTATTCTCTTGAGATTCTTTAGATTTGAATCGAATTATGGTCAAAGTAGCTTTATCAAGTGTGAGACAATCTTTGTGTCTTGACCTTGGCTGAGACACATTTTGTGTCTCGGCCTTGGCTGAGACACGACATGTGTCTCGGTTCTGACCGAAATGCCATTTTACGTGCATTGACTATTTTTCCTATAATTTTTCGGTCCGATCTCGGAATGATATGATTCAAGATGCGTTCGAAAGCTAGAGAAGAGATCTATAATCTCCCATGGGTGAATCACACATGGAGTGGAAAAGACATGAGTGACGCTTCGTCTTTTATAAGAGAAACATAACTCCTGATTGAATCGTCTCTTCGTTATTCTGCTGTCCTGTTGATTTGTACGCTTTGCCGACTTGCCTTATGTACTTATTAGCCTCAGATAATCCTCCTTGACTCAGATAATGATGTTCATCATCCTCTCTCCATCTCGAGCTTCATGCGGGAACCTATAGGTAATTTTTGATGCCTATAAGCATGATATGTTATCGAGTAATTTCTCTTAGTCTTAATGCTAAGATTTCTCCTCTATCCTTAGCTATTCAAGCTATTGGATTAATTGTTAGAGCATGATTATAACTGTTAAGTTGTAATCAAGTTTGGTTGTGTCATTCAGTGTAACAACTCAACCTAAAAAGTTGAAAGTGTGGCTCATAGCATGGTAGATCTGCTATTTTAAGAAGTGGTCATTTACGGGGATGACGGTGTGAAAGCAATTAAGTCATTCAGTGAGACAAAAATATAATGACTGTGATTAGAATAGAGGCGCATCATATGGTAGGCCACTATCTTTGACCGTTCTATGGAGATAGAACATTCAGAAGGGATCAGATTGTGAATCATCGTATGGTAGATCACTATCTTGATCGAGTGATAAGTAGGTGTTCATCGCATAGTAGAATACTACTTGAGGAAGTATAATTTAGTGAACCTGCCACCCTATTGAAGAGGATTGGTGGGAGATTTTGGAGAAAAATTAACTATCAGAGGTAATCATTAATATGATAGTTTTGTTGTGGACTCGCTATCCTGTTAAAGAGGATTGGTGGGATATTTTGGTGGGAACCAAGTCGTTCAGTGACATGGGAGTATAATGACTATGATTGAAATATAGGTTGGAATAGTGATACATCACATGGTAGGCTAATATTAACGACTGTTCTAAGAGATAGAACTTACGGAAAAAATCAGGTAGCGAATCATCACATGATAGATCACTATCCTGATCGAGTGACAAGTAGATGTTCATCGCTTAGTAGAATACTACTTGGTGAGGAAAATTAAGTCGTTCAGTGACATAGGAGTATAACGACTATGATTGAAATAGTAGCACATCGTATGGTAGGCCATTATCTTCGATCGTTCTATAGAGATAGAACTTTTAAAAAAGACCAGATAGTGAATCATTGCATGGTAGATCACTCTCTTGATCGAGTGACAAGTAGGTGTTCATCGCATGGTAGAACACTACTTGGCGAGGGATATCAAGTCATTGAGTGACATGAGAGTATAACGACTATGAATAGAATAGAGACACATCACATGGTAGGCCTTTACATGACAAAGTATAAAGAGTTAACTATCAGAGATAATTATTGACGTGATAGTTTTGTGGGCCCACCATCCTATTGGACAGGATTAGTGAAGGAATTTGGAGAAAGTGACTATCAGAGGTAATTATTAACGTGATAGTTTTGTGGTCCCGCCATCCTATTGGAGAGGATTGGAAAGGGAATTTTGAGAAAGTAACTATCAGAGGTAATCATTAACGTGATAGTATTTTGGTAAGGGGCTAGATGCTCATGTCTGACTTTAAACACACCTTGGAGTTGATTTATGACGAGCTTCGGGTCGTCATGGTTCCGTCAGAGAGAAAGCTTGAGGTTGTACATGGTTTTGCAGAGAAACTAAAACTACCCCCACTCCAGCAATAATCAGGATTGAAGGGTAAAGACTCCACATCTAATAAAGCTTGAATCTTATCCTTTAGGATGAACCATCCTATGGTACGCATAGTAGTTGGGACCATTCATTTTCAACAACTCCTCAGGTTGTATCGATTCTAGGAGCTTGATCTTTTTCACCTTGATCAAGGATTTGAGTATCGGGATGACTTGCTCATCTTGAAAGTCATACTTTTACTAAAAGCGGCTACTCAAAGATTTACACTTCTACTTTGATGAATATTTAGGGGAGGAAGTGGTTTTCACCACCAAAGCATCTTTTTCTTTTACATAAGTTAGTGGGGGTGAGGTTGTCTTGTCCTCACCTCTTTGTAATTCATAGGGCTCTTCAGCATATATACACTTGAGCATGCTCTCGACTTGTTCTCCTTAGCAGATTAAGTCTTTCCATGAGCGAGCCTCAACAGCATCCATATTAGATAGAATGTTAATGGAAAGATTGTTTAAACACATCTCGATGAGAGTGGCCTCGAAAACCTGATCATAGGAATGCAGTGATCAGTTCCTGAATCTCCTAATAAAGTTACTTACAGATTCTGTCTTTTTTTGTTTTTCAGCTAGCAGGGTGGTCATAGATACTTCTGTATCATCGTTGAAGAACCTAGCCATGAAGATCCTTTTTCTACATCCTTCCAGCAAGTGATAGATCCAGGCACCAATCTGTGAAACCATTAAAAAACGACCCCCTTGAGGGTACTAATGAAAAGTCGAGTCATAATGGGATCATTTCCCACTATATGTCTAGTTTGTGCCTGAAAGTAGTATATGTGCTGGGTAGGAGAACCCTTACCATCAAACTGCATGAGATTGAGTGGCTTAAACTTTGGAGGATAGGGAACGACATTCCATTCGGCAGGGTATGGCCTGATAACCCCCGGTTCTCTGAAGTTTCTTTTAAGCTTCAAAACCTCAAGCTGCTTCTAAAAATCGTCCAACTTCTGATCTCCCTCATTCTTATCTAGGTTGGACTCAGGTTTGAATGATTCAGAGTGAATATCAAACAACTTTTCCTTCTCATCTTCTTCATTATCGTCATTTTGATTTTGACGGCAAGATTCCCAAGCACTGGGTGAAGGTCATCTGTAATGATCGTAAATTTTTGATACTAGTTAAATATTTTTCTAGTATTCTAAAATATTAAATATTTATTTTTAAATGAGTGTTTATATTTTCTTAATTTTCTAGAATTTTTTATAATTTAAACTTTTAGTTTTATATAGTTTTGTTAATTATAAATTAAATTGTTACGATAAAAGTTTTTTATTAAAATTAATATTTAAATTATTTCTTTATTATTAGCTTACACTGATTTTATCCTGATTTTTCTCCTTGTATTTCTCCTTAATTCCCTTACTAATTATTCCCCTAATTTTCCTCCCTGATTCTCTTCCCTTAATCTTCTCTTTTGAATTATTTCCATAATCTCCCTAATCAATCCCCTTAATCTTACTCATGTGATTTTCTCTCTCTCTCTCTTCAATAATTCACCTGTACCCTCTCTCTCTCTATCACTTCTTTCTTCTTCAGACCATCACCACCGCACCCATCATCTCCTCTTCCTCCCCGCTCATTCCTCCACCCGATCAAGCGCTGACCACGACCCCCACACAGCCGCCTTCACCTCCGCTTACCCCCTCACCTTCGGCCACCTCCGACCCCTTAGCCCCTTTACCTCCGACCGCCTTGGCCCTCTCTTCTCAGATCCGCCATCACCCCAGCCCGATCTTCTCCCTCTGAAACCCACAGCCACCGTCGACGCGCCTGCAATCCCTCCTTCATCCCCTCCTCTCCTCTGTAGCCACAGCCAACCCTTACCGCCGTGACCCCATCCCCTCCGTCGCTCTCAACCTGCACCACCCCCTCGTCCATGCTTCGCCACCGCTTGAACCACCTTCAGATCTGCACAATCTAGTGACCAACCTCAGCACTCCACCCGCTCGCTCACCCGCAGCTGCTCCACCTCCTCTCCCCCATGCCTAGCTCCACCTGACCACCACAGCCGCGTTGCCCATCTCCGAACACATCTGCAGCCGCCGCCTGCAGACCCCTCGAGTCGCCAGCGACGCCTTGCAGCACCGCGACATCCCCTCTGTCTTAGCCTCGTGCCGTCGCCACACCATCAGATCCACGTTGTCTCGATCGTCACACGCTGCGTCCGCATCGGCGTCGTCACCTCATCATCAAACCTCTTGGTCTCGTAGGCAAGATCCCGCCTCTCCTTGTTATTTTAGTAATTATTAATTGTATGTGTAGATTAGTTATAATATAATTATTTGCGTGGGTTGTTTGGAGAATAATATTGATTTAAATCATAATTATATGATAAATAGTATTTCGGAATAATTATGATAAATTAAAAGAATTTATTTACATTTTAGGTGAGTTTATAATTTTTTTAAAAACAATTTATTTTGAGTAAAAGAATCATTTTAGAATAATAATAAAAAATATTTTAAAAGAATTTAATTTGAAACAGAAATTATTTTTGAATGATTAACTAGGAATAAATAAATTATTTTAAAAAAGGAATTATCTTAAAAAGGAATTATTTTAAGTTATTAAAATAATAAATAATTTAAAAAAATTATTTTGAGAAAATAATTATTTTAGATGTATTATAATTTAAAAATAAATTAGTTTGTAAAAAGATTTATTTTAAATAAATAAGTTTATGATTTTATGACTAGTTATTAATATAATGAGAAATAATTTTAAAAGAGTTGATTTGGAAAAAGAATATTTTTGAATAATTATTATGAGAAATAATTTAAGGATTATTTTGAATTAATATATTAATGATTTGAAAAGATTAGTCTTAGAATTAAATGGATTAATTGTTTTATTATAATAATATATATTGTTTCATTATGCTATAAAATGCGAGTGTTACCTATGTTTGCCACATATTACAATGATATCGACACTTTGACGCTCCTATTTATACACATAGTGTTTAACTTGTTTGATACTGTAATATGATTAGCTGTAGTGTATATTGTGATTTCCTGTGTGAGATTGCTTGACATGAATAGTTGTGTGGAAGCTTGTTGTTTTATCACTTAGTTATTATCCAATAGGAGAGACTGTACATGAAGATGACTCCTGTTAAAAGTATGATTTATAAGCGTGCTTCAAAGCATGGCTATACTCACTCGACATTGATACCCCGATGTGAGGAGTCCTGAGTTCCCTTGATATTGATATCCCGGTATGAGGTTTCCTTGACTATTTCTATTATAGCATGGACTAGACGATGCACTCTTGATCAGACGTGTTATGGGTCACGGTTATTTTCATGGTTTTACAGAAGTCGTTCCACGGTAACTCTGTATCTAGTGCATGATATTTCATGTATAGTTGCTTAATTAATCTGATAAACATGGTATTATAAAGGGGAATTGGACAGAGAATATAGCATGTATATAAACGGGCACAGTGCTTTCTTGTTATAGTGATATCGTGAGTCTTATATATATATATATATATATATATATATATATATATATATATA
>BQKN01063052.1:474530-485682 GCA_022839385.1 Asparagus kiusianus
TATATATATTATTTCATTATATTATAATATGCGAATGTTACCTGTGTTTGCTACATATTACAATGATACCGACACTTTGACACTCTTATTTATACACATAGTGTTTAACTTGTTCGATACTGTAATATGATTAGCTGTAGTGTATATTATGATTTCCTGTGTGAGATTGTTTGACATAAATAGTTGTGTGGAAGCTTGTTATTTTATCACTTAGTTGTTATCCAATAGGAAAGACTGTAAATGAAGACAACTCCTGTTAAAAGTATGATTTATAAGCGTGTTTCAAAGCATGGCTATACTCACTCGACATCGATACCCCGATGTGAGGAGTACTGAGTTTCCTTGATATCGATATCCCGGTATGAGGTTTCCTTGACTATTTCTATTATAGCATCGACTAGACGATGCACTCTTGATCAGATGTGTTATGGGTCACGGTTATTTTCATGGTTTTACAGAAGTCGTTCCACGGTAACTCTGTAGGTAGTGCATGATATTTCATGTATAGTTGCTTAATTAATCTGATAAACGTGGGGTTATAAAGGAGAATTAGACGGAGAATATAGCATGTATATAAACGGGCACAGCGCTTTCCTGTTACAGTGATATCGTGAGTCTTATATATATGGGCTAGAGGGCCAATACTTGACTTGAAGGCGGCCCCCGGACGACTTTACGGGGACCCGATTATATACATGAAAATATTCTTCCTCAATTCAAATAACATGTAAAACAAGAATAGTATGTTTGTAGGTACTATGGTGGACTTTGTTAGTTTTGTTGAGATGTGAACCAATGAGTTGTGATAGGACGGCTAGTAGTATGATTTCATCCCTTGGATGATTATGGATTCTTGTGAGATATAGACTAGTTATATTTATTTTCATACATAGATTGGGATTAATATTTAATTATCTACAAATTGAGACATATGGTATATATATGAGGGTTTCGTTGTTTGGACTATTTCGCTCGACGTACTACGTCTCGAATTGTAGATTTTTAAGTATTAATTCCATCTAGTTGTATGACAATGTTACTTGGATGATTATAGGATGGCTAGCTGCATGATCTTGTTACTCGGATGTTCATGAATTCCTGACTATTTTACTCTAGTAGCGAATTATATCTAGCTTATTAGTATTCCAGTTGCATGTTCCTATTGTTACTACTATCATTACATGATCCTATTTCTGTTATCGCATTGGTCACTCTTCTATTATTATTATTGCATCTGTTATTGCCTTGGTCATTCAACCGTTTCTTTCTCCCTTGTGGAATCTTGCCGTGTGCCATGCACGCTGACGTATACGTGTTTTCTCTGGTGTATGTCAGATTTAGGAGATGGACAGCCTTAGTTTCGAATTGTATAGGAGCCAGAGGATTCTCAGCTTGAGTGCCTTGCAGACGGAGTAGAAAGATAAGCTGAAGCGTAGTGGTTTTTCTTCCGTAGTTGTAGTTAGACATTAAAACTCTTTTACCGTACTTTTCTTTAGTTGATGATGGATTTAATATTTTTAATAGTATCTTCTTTATGGACTATGTATTTCTTATTTCCTAGTTGGAATGTTTTGTAATAAGGGTATGTTGGACCCATATTTTTATGTCTAGGATGATTTACTGTTGATGATATGTTTATTCCTTATTTTGAGTTATTTTTATATTCTTGCTATTATGATTGGGGACCTGTGATTGAGATTTATGTATCTGACGCTTAGCGTATTTGACTGAGAAGAAAAGAAAAAAGAAAAAAATGATGATAGTGTATATTTCTTCTTAATCTAATACGTCGCGTGCTTGTTCAAGTTTCAATTCCCTGGTATTTTGGGAAGCGGGACGTGACATTGTCGGTGCCTTGATCCTGAGGATTCGGTAGTAGCTTTCTTCTTCTTCTTCTTCTCCTTGAGGAGTTTGTCCACTATGTCCTACAAGTGTCAGATAGTTTCTTGTTGTTGGAGGAGAGCAGCTTGCTGTTCTTCCAGCCTTCTTGCCATTTCTTATTCATTATCGGCCATGTGAGCACTCACTTTCTCACATTGATCGGTGCTAGATGGCTGAGAATTTGTAATGGCAGAGTTTTCAACCTCTTCATTGGTTTCATCTACTAAATGTTGGTAATTAAGCGACATTACCAAACCATAACAGCCATGGGTGTGCTAATAGACACCTTCTCGCTCAGTGACCAAATATTTCATCCCCAGAGAAAATTCAAGTTCAAAAGAATAGGAAGGACCAGCTAGCCCTTCGCCTTTCCCTCTCCTAATCATGTTAACAGTAACTTCACAGGTTCCTTTTGATTTCTGTGGTGAAAGCGTCTTCTTCTGGACGATGGAATTGTTGACGGTTCAGACAATCACTCGAAGACAGAGGACCTTGGTGTTAGGTCGCCACACTGGCATTTGGCTAGCACTAAGGAGATAAGTTTCACACAACTACAATTGGATTTTATCTGGCTTATACTACGCTTATAAACTAGGTAATCACGAAGATCACCCCCTATTAACTCAGGTAGCTTGCTTATGCATGCACAAGAATCTCTAAGTGTTAGAGATTGGCGAGCCTGGTTGGCTGGATGAACCTCATGCTAAAGACGGGGTCCGTCGTCTGAGCGTACTCGGACGCTTGGGCGAGGCTCATGTATGATACGAGGTTTGTCAGTTGGGCGAGCCTCATCATTCATGCAAGCTTTGATATTCGGATGAACCTGGTTCGGGGGGCGAACATCGTATTTCATGCGATGTTCATTAATTGGATGAACTTTGTTCCAAGGACGGATTTGTTGTCTGGGTCGAACCTCATCTTGGACCCTTGAATGTTTCTCTGTAACAGTGCTAGTCTGAGGTTGAAGGCGAGATTTGTCTTCTCGACGAGGTTCATCACTTCGTCAAGCATGAGTCTTGCTATTTTGAGCAGCAAGGCAAGTTTGCTCTTGTTGTTTTGTACGAGCCTCATGTTGAAGATGAGGTTTGTCAGTTAGGCATATTTGAATGCATGGGCGAGGTCTATTGTTTCGACAAGCCTCGTGTTGAAAATGAGGTTCATCATTCGAGCACCTTTGGATAGAGGAGTGAGGTTCGTCATTTTGACGCACTTTAGTTAATTGACCTTCGACAGACTTTGGGGACTTAGATGTGTTGTCTCATGGCCGATAGTGGAAACTGTCCAACGAGACTAAGGCTCAATCCTTGTGGCGAGCTTGATTCTAACATTGACGTTGTCGCGTGCGTCTTGAAAGCAGACCAGCGGTAGATCCTACCTCAGCCGAAGCTTGGCGATGTTCAACAACAGAAGCCAATGTTTGGCTAGGTTGTTCATTATCAGCCAAAATTTGGCTAGGTTGTTTGACAACCCATCTTTAGTCTGAAGGTTGGTTTTCAGAGCCTCATCTTTCAAAGGCAAAATTTTCTCCTCGAGGTTCACTCGAGTCGAGTCATCAGAAGCCATATGGGCTGAAGTCTCGTAAGAGACTCGATGGCACTTACGTGCCTTTATAGGACTGGAAGCACCAAATAAGATGAACTCCTCGTACTTGGTCTGGTCAAACTCGATGATCAAGGTCTCAACTTCAGTTCCTACCGCAATCATGTCTGACTGCGCCACCACTAGTTCGTCAGAAACAATGGCTTCTCCCACTGTGGTCATCATCTTCTGTAGGGTTAAAAAGTTTGATTGATTTCTTTAATTTGAAGAATTATGATTCAATCGCTCGGTACGAATCTATTACAATCACCCTCTCTCAATTACAGAGGAAGAGAAGTTTTTATTCGACTTCTCTTTAATTTAATGTGGGTTATTGGTGGTGAAAGGACGCTTGCCTCGATGCTCGTGCCGAGTTTGCTTCTCGTTGACGATCAGAAAAAAATTATTGAAGAGCCTGGATTGGTGCTGTAGATCTCTGAATGCTCTTGTGTGTGTAGTTTGATCTCTGAAAATTCCCAAAAGTCTCCCCCAAAGTCTAAGTCTACCCCTAATAGCTGCTCGAGACTATTTATAGGAGTTTAGCACGTAACTGATGTGCTAAATTCATAGGAAATATGGGCATAAGTGATGTGGTTATGGGTGTAACCGACGCCTACCACTTAGCCCACGTGGCTGTCATGGTCTTCAGGATCATTACAACCCAATTTGAAGTGAGTGACGAGCTTCATTGTATTGGTGAACCTCATCTTTAATGTCAGACCTCGCTGTGTTGGTGAACCTCGTCTTTGATATCAAACCTCATTGTGTTGGCAAACCTCATATTTGTTATCGAGCCTCACTGTGTTGGCGAACCTCGTCTTTGATATCAAACCTCGCTGTGGTGGTGAGCTTTGACTTCAATGTCGAGCTTCGCTACTGTGATGTCCCTGTGCCGACTCAAAAAGCAGTGATGATTGATTTGAAGTCTAAGACAAGACGACCCTCATGTGTTAACTTGAGAGGCGATGATAGGCTACTCAAAGTCTTAGATGAGACCCGAGATGAGACCCCTTCATGTCGACTCGAGAGGAGGTGATAGTCGACTCGAAGTCCGAGGCGAGACCCGAGACGAGATCTCCTTCGTGTCAACTCAAAAGGCAGTGGTAGTCGACTCGAAGATCCGAGACGAGATGACCCCCTGTGTCGACTTGAAAGGCGGTGATTATTATCTTGAAGTCCGTGTCGAGACCTCCTCCATGTTGACTCAAAAGACGGTGATGATTGACTAGAAGTCTAAGACGAGATGACCCCCTGTGTCGACTCGAAAGGCGGTGATCATCGGCTCGAAGTACGAGACTAGATGACCCCCTTTGTCGACTGGAAAAGCGGTGTTATTCGGCTTTGTTGCCTTGTTGAACCGGAGCCTCATTGTCTTGTCGAGCCTCGCCTTTCTAGATTTCAACTGAACTTTGACGTTCGTCATGGCTAGCGAGGTTCATTATAGTGAGTTGTGACCCTCGTCTGCCTCTTAGAAATTTTTGAATGCCTACAAACCTATTTTCTTTGTTAAATCTCTCTCTATATATAAATAAAAAAACCCTAACAAAACATGCTTCTATTTATATACCCAAATTCCAAAACAAATTAGGAAACAAGCTGAAAACCTATTTTGACCGCTATCGATCGACAGATGAGGGTGCATCAGTCGACTGATCAAGAGCAGGATTTCTAGATATGCACGTATCAATCAACTGATCAGACCCTATAAGTCAACCGTACATAAGTATTCCTGTAACTCAGTTTATGGCAAATGAATCGGTCAACTGAGGACTCTCCATCAGCTGATGACTCTCCATCAGTTGACCGATGGTCTTGTTCCTGCTATGCACGTTTTTAACAATTCTCCACCTCGGTGAAGTGTATCCAAAACTGATCCAATACCAACAAGAGCACCAATGTGTCATCTCTCCAAATCCGGCTACACTAATGTGGTTTTCTACGTACCCCCTCTACCAAGGGATCAAGTCACCCGTAGTTCATCCAAATGGCCTCGACAGGCCTCAACAAGCAATTATCTGCAACAAGCTTCCATAATGATCGAACTTGTTGTTAGGGACCACCTTTGTGAGCATGTCTGCTGGATTGTCTTTTGTGTGGACCATCACAAGCTCCACATCCCCATCTTCAAGAACATCCCGGACGAAGTGATAACAAACATCGATGTGCTTCGTCGTTGCATGAAAAACCTGATTCTTCACCAAATAGATAGCACTCATGCTATCACAACAAATAGTGATAGACCGCTGAGAAACACCAAGGTCCTCCAAAGTCCTCGAAGCCAAATTGCCTCCTTAACAGCCTCTGCAATCTCCATGTACTCTGCCTCTTTCATCGACAAAGCAACTGTAGACTTCAAGGTGCATCTCTAACACACCGGCATACGGGTCAAAGTAAACACATACCCCATCATTGACTGGTGTTTATCTAAATCTCTAGCATAGTCTGAATTAACGTAAACAATACACAACTATCCACCACTAGTGTCCCACTTGAACATCAAACCAACGTTGAGAGTACCTCGAATGTATCTTAAAATCCACCTCATGGCATCCCAATAACCCGGACCTGGGTCATGCATGTATCGTGAAACCATGCTAACTACTCATGATAGATCCGACCTCGTACATACCATGGCGTACATCAAAATTCCCATTACGCTCGCATAAGGAGTCTTCAACATCAACTCTCTGTCTTCACTTGACTTCGGCGAAAGATCAGCTAAAAGCTTCAAATAGGCTCCTAAAAGTACACTGACTGGCTTCGTCCCTATAATCACATTGAATCATTGTAACATCTTCTTCAAATAAGCCATCTGTGTTAAACAAATTCTATCCTTATCTATGTCTCTGCCGATCTTCATCCCCAAAATGTACTTTGCTTTACCTAAATCCTTTATCTAAAACTCACTCGAAAGCTGTATCTTCAATTCATCTATGATGAATATGGAAATGGAAACAAGTAACATGTCATCGACATAAAATAATAAATAAATGTATGTACCTCCATGAAACTTGCGATAGTATATGCATGGATCAAACTGGCTCCTAATGTATGACTTGCTGATCATAAACCCATCGAATCACCTAAACCACTATCTTGGAGATTGCTTCAACCCGTATAGCAATTTCTTCAATCGACACACAAATTTTTCCTTCCCTACAGTTCAAAACCCCAATGGTTGAGTCATATATATTTCTTCATCAAGATCACCATAAAAAAGTTATTTTCACATCCAACTGATACAATTCAAATTCATACTATGTTACCAATGCTAGTAAGATCCGAATCGAAGAGTACTTCACCACCAGAGAGAAGACTTCATTGTAGTCAATACCTTCTTCTTGTGCATAACGATTCCTACCAATCTAGCTTTAAATCTCACTGGAGTGCCCTGAATGCCCTACTTCTTGGTATACACCCATTTGTAACCAATTGTCTCTTCTACCCCTTTGGAAGTTCGACAAGCTCCTATGTGTTGTTCTTCTAAAGAGACTCCATCTCTACCTGCATAGCTTCCTAACATATATCAGCCTCTAAACTATGTTCAGCCTCTCTGAAGATGGTAGGAACCATCTCATCGACACTCTCCACCGAAAGTGCATAAGCAACCACTGTATCTGTATACCTCACTAGCAATTGTATGTCTCTCCTGGGTCTCCGAACTGTAATAGAATCCTGTACCTAAGCCGTTGGTCCCTTATCTTGTTCTGCTGTAACTTTATCCTCCAAATCATCATTGTGCTCTTCTGGCGTCACCCCAATCGGTACTCTAATGGATACGGTCCCATCTGAACACTGTGGAGCTGCATCAATCTCTACTATCTGCGACATCTCTTCTGTCGGGGTGCTCTCCACCTGATGAGAGCTAGGAGACTTCAAGAGTGAAGCCTTATTAAATGTGACGTCTTTGCTCAGTACAATCTTCTTCTCAACTAGATCCCAAATCTTGTATCCTTTCACATCAAGCTTGAATCCTAAAAATATAGCATTTCAAGCTCAAGGTTCCAACATATCAGTTTTAACATGATAAAATGCAAGGCACCAAAAAACCTTGAGTTGATCATAATCGTGTGCTGGTTCTCTAGACCACATCTCCATTAGAGTCTTTCCCTCTATCACAGATAAAGGCAACCTATTAATGAGGTGGCTCGTATACATAAGTGCTTCAGCCCAAAAGATCTTCTCTAAACCACTCTACAATAACAAACATCGGATCTTCTCCAGTACATACCGATTCAACCTCTCTGTCACCCTCATTCTGTTGTGGTATATGATTAACTATGAAGTGTCTCTCTATGCCCTCGTCTCGACATAGTTGCTGAAAGGGGTTTGATGTGTATTCTCCACCGTTGTCAGATCTCAATATCTTGATCTTTCTCCCTATCTGCAGTTCTAATCTTCTCTTCTACTCCACAAATATCTCTAGGCCTTCACTCTTCTGCTTCATGGTGTACACCCAACAACACCTAGAATAATTATTCACAAATATGACGAACCAATATTGACCACCAAGTAAAGCCATCTTAGTGGGACCCCAAACATTCATGTGCACGTAGTCCAAGATGTCAGTTGTCCTATGAATGACTGTCTCGAACTTTACTTTAGTCTTTTTGCCAAGAATACAATGCTCACAAAATTAACTTTCTCACTCTTGGCTCCCTTTAATAATCCCTGCTTACACAGTGCTTGTAGTGATTTTTTCCCTGTGTGCCCAAGTCTATAGTGCCAAAGTCTGCTCGCATCCGCCTCTAAAACTGCTGAAGCTACCTGGTCGATCTCAGTACTTCCCTTCATATAATAGAAATTTCTATCGCGGACTGCTTTCATCGTTACCAATGATCCTTTAGTAACTTTAACTATAGCGTTCTCGAAAGTTACTCTAAATCTCTTTGCCTCCAAAGCTCCAACAGAAATAAGATTCTTCTTCAGTTGAGGAACAAATCTTATTTCATTCAATTCTCTCACAATTTCGTCGTGCATCCGAATCCTAACAGTACCTTTCCCATAAATGCCACATGACTGATTATTTCCCATGACCACCATACCCCCATCGAGTTTCTCAAAAGATGCAAACTAATCTCTCCAGAGAGTCACATGATAAGTAGCACTAGAATCCAGCATCCAATCTAATACTTCTGTATGATTAATCTCTATAGTAATCAATAGAGAAAAGCATGAATCATCGGAATCGTTACCACTCTTAGCAACATTCACCTCATTGGCCTTTCGACCCTTCTTCTTGCTATTCTCCTTCTCTCTGAGATTCGGGCAATTTCTCTTTCAACATCCTTATTCTCTGTAGAAAGCACACTGGTTCTTCACGATTTGGTAGTGGCCTCTTGACTTTGACCTGTCTTGATTACCACCTCTAGGATAAGGTCTCATTCCTCTTGTCGACAAGGCTTATCCTGAAGTGCTAGCTCTGGAAGACTCTTTATCCTTCCTCCTCAAATCAAAATTCGTTAATGCATTGGTCACTTCACTATAGGTGATGGAAGATCTACCAATCAACAAAGTAAGCACAAGGGTATCAAAATCCTCATTGGGTAATGAGCCTAACAAAATGATCGTCTTGTACTCATCTGATATCTGCTCATCAATATTCACCAAGTATGATAGTAACTTTGTGTAGTTGTTCACATGATCTACAAGTGAGGTACCCCTGGACATCTAGAATCTGAATAATCTCCATAGCAAGTGCAATCGATTCTTCACACTCTTCGTAAGATACTTGTTGTTAAGAATCCCCTACATCTTTATCGCAGACGTCACGCCAATCACATCGTATTTCAAGTCTTGTCCTAAACAAGATCTAATTACCCCACATGCAAGTCGATTCAACTTGTCCCATAGCGCCTCATCATAGTTAGGTGGCCTCTCATGATCAGTCATTATCGTCTCTTCTAAGTTTTAAGCATTCAATGCATCCTGCACATCACTCATCCATAACCCAAAATTGATTTTGTCGTCATACTTTACAACACTAATCTTCGTATTCCGAAGTGCAACCTGAACTGTACTCAACGCAACCTTGCTACTTTCACTACTTTCTCCTGTCATTGCTTACTAACTCTATTGTAGAGGAAAGATTCGAACTTTATAGAGTTGAGAAATCACCCAAATTAAACCCTAGATATGATTCCAACACAATCTCCTAACACACAAGGAAGGCGAGATCGTCAATGGCAACTCCGCAATGCTATCTCTACCAAAACCTAGATCTCCAAGATCCAAGCTTCTAACACCGAGTTTTTCTCCACCCAAATCAAACCCTACATCAGAAAAGTGGCTCTGATACCACTTGTTTCGTCCAGTGGAAGCGGCCTCAATCCGCAACAAGTCGGTAAACAATGCGAGAAGAACACCACGAGCACAATTCACAAAAGAACGACCAAAATCAATCACAAACACAGTGAATTTACGTGGCTCGGCAAATTGCCTACGTTCACGGGGAGAGGATGGGGAGATTTCACTATATAGAGGAGAAAATAATGGGTTACAACTCTCTCAAACACTCAAAATAACCCTAACCAAAATATCTCACTCCCTCACAATAATCTCCCTCTCAAAGTGCTCAAAACAACCTCTTTTCTCTGTTAATTCTCTCCCTCTATAAATTAAAAAACCTTACAAAACATGCTTCTATTTATATACTCAAATTCCAAAACGAATTAGGAAATAGGCTGAAAACCCATTTTGACCGCTATCGGTCGACTGGTGAGGGTGCATCAATCGACTGATCGAGAGCAGAATTTTCAGATATGAACGTTATCAGTCAACTGATCAGACCAGTCGACCATCCAGAAGTATTCCTGAAACTCAGTTTCTTACGATCAAATCGGTCGACTGATGACTCTCTATCAGTCGACTAATGGTCATGTTCTTGCTATGCACGTTTTCAACACAAATAATATATGAATTTGATAAATTGACACATAGGAGGGCAGTGCTTCTTAGTTTCAAGAGTTTCCTGAAAACCCAAGAATAATGTGGTTTTGCATCAATAGACCAAAAATCCTGATCATGTAGGTAATATCCATGCATCCAACGTACCCACATAGAATCAGTTTTAAGAACAATAGCCCAAAGTAAGCATAAGAGCACAATTGAAAACTTCCAAGTTGAATGCCTAAGCCTACACATTCCTTAAGTGTGCAAACTTTTTTAGACCATGCAACCTTCGCCTTTTTATGGTCACTCATATTTCCTATCCAAAGATAATCCCTGCAAACTTTCTCCACACTTTTAATGAACTTTTTGGTAAAACAAAAATGCTACCCAAAAAATTATGCATACTGAAAATGACTGCTTTGGTGAGCTGCACTCTATCAGCAAAAGAGAAGTCTCTATATGTTTTTTTCTTTTTTTTTTTTAAAATTGTTTTCTCAATAAGAATGCTGCAATCTTGAATAAAGGAGATAGAAGACGGGGGTGCCTAGGTACCTGATTGGAAGTGTTCCTTCAACAAATTGCAGCTTTTGGAGAATGTTGTGTCTGGTCTGAAAGTCAACTACATCAAAGAATACTTGACTTTTAGAAACATTAGCACAAAGCCCAGATACAGAGGAGAAATGGATAAATCTTTCACAGAGATGGCGTATAGAGCTCATGTCAGCCCTGCAGAACAACATTAGATCATCTGCGAAGCACAAATGGGTTAATAATTGAGTCCTCCTGAAGAATGCTGCAATCT
>BQKN01063052.1:486082-525509 GCA_022839385.1 Asparagus kiusianus
AGCACAGACGACTCAAGGAAAGACCAATTAAAGGAGTCACAATAGATCTCTTCTAAGCCATCAAAATGTTATGAACAATAGATCTTCCTTTCAAGAATGCACCCTGATCATTCTCACTTGTAACAGATAAAATAACTTCTTTTCATCTGTTTGTGATAACGTTGGAGATGCATTTATAGAGGACATTACAGCATAATATTGGTCTAAAATATGATGCATAACTAGGGCAATTTATTTTTAGAATCAAAGTGATTTGAGTAAGATTCAAAGCTTTAAGAAGTTTTACCTTTGTGAAAAAACTCCTTAACGGCAGCAATGATATCCTCTCCGATCACCTGCCAAGATGCCTTATAAAACTTATGCATTAAATCCGCCTGGGCCTGAACATTTCAAATCCCCAATCTGGAACATAGCATCTCTCACTTCAGTAGCGGAGATAGGCCTACATAAATTTATACGCTCCTCTTCATTTAGACAAGGACCGATCTCCCACGTAAATATGCGCTTGAACATGAGAGGAATCCCCCAAAATAACTCTCTCTTACTTCTTACAAACATTTAATAGCATATATTTGTTTGGTTAAAGTTGTCAATTTGATTGTAGAAGGTAACATATTTTATTACTTTTAGGTATATAAATATTTGATAGCGTCTATTTTGTTACAGTAGTTTATTTTATTATGGAAGTAAACATGTTTTCCTACTTTTATTTATAAACATTTGATGGTATATTGAAGGAGAATGTATCCTAATTATTTGGTAATAGTTCTTTTATCGTTTGATTTTTAAAAATAACTGAGCAATTAATTTCTTAATTTGATAATTAAGTCTATCAACTAAATTTTGTAATCAATTAAATTAGACTCTTGTCATTGATTCAATTTAGAATAATAATATCTTAGTATCAAATCTCACGCATTGCACGGGGTTAAAACTAGTTATCAAACAATTGAACCCACCATTGCTTAATTGAGAGGATGCAACAAATACAATGCAAATAATTTCCTTAATTCCAAGAAGATATGCCCCTCCCCTGGACGCGTAGACAAATCCCCGGTTGGACTAATTTTAATGAGAGATTCATTGCTTTTATTTTGCTAGTTTTGGACACCTCACTTGTTATGTTTGTAATTATTTTTTATTTTTTCTAAGAATTTAAATAGTTTCTTTTTTAAAACAAAATTATCTATTTTAAAAAGGGTAAATGACATTTAAATGATTTATTGTTTCACTATATTTACATTTAAATATCCTAAGTGTTGTAGAATTTTAGTCTCCCCGCGAGCTACAATCTTCAAAACTCGGAAGCCAAGCCACAATCAACAAGATATAAAACAAAAACAATCAAGAGACATCAAGATTTACGTGGTTTGGTCGACCAACTTTGACCTATGTCCACGGGGCAATAATATGAGAAATCTACTATATATCAGGGAGAACTATAAGAGGAACCACTCAACTTTCGTCTCTTAATCTCTCAACCTCACATACATAATCAACTCTCATATTCTCTCCAAAGCCCTCTCCTTACAATCTTTTGAACGGATAAAGACTACGAAACCCTCTCCCAATGATGTAATCTTTTGCACGGACAAAGACTACGAAACCCTCTCCCAATGATGTAATCTTTTACACGGACAAAGACTACAAAACCCTCTCGTCTCGCACAATATTCTTGAATCAGGCTACGCTCTTTGCTAACCCTAGATTACAAGAATATTGTCTTTCTTCTCCTTTTTTTCCCTCCAACAATAGAAGAACATATAGGAAAATCAAAACTCTATCTCTAGCCTAACTTCCTAACTAGAATAGGATTCAAACTCCTAATCATGATGAACACAATCTACTAATCATGATAGATTTATAACTCTATCTAATTTTCATGAAGTTATAAAAAAAATTAAAGACACAATCCCAACAATCTCCACATTGGATTTGATTCCCGAGCCACCTCAAAGATCTACCATTGCCTTCTTGAAACTTTACCTCTTCTGCTAGAGTCTTCTATTTCTTTTGTACTTCATCTGAAGTATTTACACTCCTAATTGAAACATCCGTACTCCAACCTGGATGTCCATATGACCCTCACTTTCATCTACCTCGCCGTGATGCTTGCACCTCTCTTGTACGCACCAAGAGATATTCGTCACCTCTAACATTAGAAGCAAATCAAACATGTTTCTTCTCCCAACTTGAGCCTGACCATAGTCTCTCCCAACTTATTATCCTTATGCTCCGCCTGCATCGCTTGTCTCAAACTATATCGGTGCACCTTTTCTACAAATCAACTTATCAATCCCCTTCAATAGAATGATAAGTCAACAAAGTTTCTCCGATCGCAACATTCTCTTGTCACGTTAATATCAAAAACCTATGACAATTAACTTATCGACTCTCATCAATAGAGCGATAGGTCCTCAAGGTTGCTCCGTTTGCAACAAATTTCCATCACGTTAATATCACACCTCTGACAAATCAACTTATCAATCCTCTTTAATAGGATAATAAGTCCATAAAGTTGCTCCGATCGCAACAAATTCCCGTCATGTTAATATCACACCTCTCACAAATCAACTTATCAATCCTCTTCAATAGGATGATAAGTCCACAAAGTTGTTCCGATCGTAACAAATTCCCATCATGTTAACACCAAACCTCTGACAATCAACTTATCAATTCTCTTTAATAGGATGATAAGTCCTCAAAGTTGCTCCGATCGCAACATTCTCTTGTCACGTTAATATTAAAAATCTCTAACAATCCACTTATTAATCCTCGTCAATAGGATGATAAGTCCCCAAAGTTGCTCCAATCGCAACACAAATCATGTCACGTTAATCCTATACCTCTGACAATCAACTTATCGACTCTCCTCAATAGAGCGATAGGTCCATAAACCCGTCAAGTTAACATCACACCTCTGACGACCAAACCAACTTATCGACTCTCTTCAATAGAGCGATAGGTCCATAAAATACTGTTAGGTTAACATCAAACTTCTAACAGTCAAACCCCCCAATAAACTTGTTAATCTTTTTTCAACAAGAATAGTAAGTTTTCATTATAAAATCTCCAGTGGATTAATTATTTTTCGGAATTATCCTAGTGGATTAATTATTTTTCGGAATTATCCTAGTGGTAATAAAGAAAATTTCTGTATTTTACTCTAAGTGAAAATTCATGCCAAGTTAATATTACACCGCTGGCGCTTCCAACTTTCTTTCAGTGTTTTAAGTAACACAGGAAGAAATAACGACAAAATCTACGTATTTAATATCGTAATCAGTGATTATCATTAAATTAATAATTTATGAATCCATACCTCGCATGTATGAGAAATTTTATCCCAAATCCTAAGTAGGGATAAGTTAATGCCTAATACGCGTTGTCGGGTAGTCTTTGACCGTAAAAAAGATAAAAGCCTACGTATTCAATATCTTAGCAGATTATTATTAATAACATCGAAATTCATGCTTTACACGCATGAGGGACTTTATCTCGATCCCTAAATAGAGATAACTCTGCATCTAAAACATGCTGTCTGGTGATCTATTCCCGTAATAATGGCGAAGTCTACATATTCAACATCGTAGCACTAACTTCCATGCCTTTTATACATGGGGGACTTTATCTCGATCCCTAATTAGAGATAAGTCTGTATCTAGCACATGCTGCCGGGTAGCCTATTCCCGTAATAATGACAAAGCTTACGTATTCAGTATCATAGCATGCCATTATTAATAACGCCAAAATCCATGCCTTACACGTATGAGGGATTTTATCTCGATCCCTAATTAGAGATAAATATACGCCTAACACGCGTCGCCGGTTAGTCTTTTCCCATGAAAATGATAAAGTTGATGTATTCAAAATCATACCATCAAGTCTAAGAGGGTTCATTCTCTTAGCACAACGTTACATGTGGAACAGACTTAGATAATCCATGTGCTAGCCTGACTCAAACGGTAGTCGGTAAAGGCTTATCAAATCCGTTGATGGCTGAGGGTTTGCTAAAAATCCTATGCATGTTTGTAGGCTCATCAGCTTGATGGATGTGAGCCGAGACTTGAAACGGACAAACTAAAGACAAGTCTCAAATACATAGTCAAAAATGCATGAAAGTCACCTCCACGTCTCAAGTCAAAACGTCGAGGTCAGACCCGCGTCATAAAAACCATAACGCCAAGGTCACACCCGCGTCTCAAGTCAAAACGCCAAGGTCAAACCTAGGTTCAAAATTTAAAACGCAAGGGTAAGACCCGCGCCTCAAGTTCAAAACGCAGGGGTCCATCCCCGTATTCCAAAAGCAGGATTATGACGCATACCTTCACACAGGTCCTACGTGGTAAATCCCTTCAACCAAGATGCCTTCGAAGCGGGTGCAAAGGACAACTCCTTATGACAAGGAATAAACAGCTCCAAGATCAGAGTTGAGATCTAAAATATTCCGAAAATTCGTTCCAGTCAACCGTGAAATTTTAAAAACTTTGGAGGGGGTTCTGTAGGCCGTCTAAAAATCATTGCAGATAGCTGATCCCCATCAAACACCGATGATAGAAGTTACAATTTGACGGCTTCCAGAATGCTATAATTTAAAGACTTTCATCGATGAAGGTTACAATCTGACAATCTTCACAATAACTGATAAAAGCTCTAATCAACAGCCTTCACAATCAACATCGGAAGTTACAATCTAACGACTCTCACATATCAAAAGCTAAAGAAAAGATTACAAAATAACGATCTTTGCAACGCTTTGATAGAAAGAGACTACAAATCGACGGTCTCTTCAAATCAAGACGCGGAAGTCCTCCCCGCGTACCAGCATCAAGACGCACCGCATTCACAGCCGCTGACACAGTGCAAACGCAACTCACATTCAGCTCCAAACGCTACAAATGCAGCTCAGATCCAGCTACCAACGCAGCTCATATTTGATCGCAAACACAGCCTCCGAAAGCTACCAACGCAGCTTCCAAATCGCTACAAACGCACCTTCCAATTGCTGCAAATGAGCTTCCAGACGCTACGTCCGAGCTTCCAGACACTGCGTTCGAGCTTCCAGACGCTGCGTTTGAACACAGAATTCACGCCAGAAATCGGATTTTGCGTTTGACTCGTTCAAACATGAGCTGAACGGTTTCAAAACTGTTTTTCACGATCTGAGGGGATCACAACTCCACTCAGGAGTGATTTAAGGGGTGGTTACATCCCATGAGCCCCACTTAAGAGCGAATTAAGAGGGCAGTTATACCCCCTAATCGCATATAAATAGCTAAAAGATCACCTTAGTTCGGGAGGAGCTTTTTGGGCTTAGATCCTAGAAGATTTTTGGAGATCTAGAGATCAGCAAAAGGGGATCTTCGCTCAATCTCTGGAGTATTCCTTGGAGCTTTCATCCTTGGCTTATTAACCGATTTCGGTTAAATCAACTCTTTTATAGAGTTTCAAACTCGTTTAAAGTTATCAACTCATCAAGAGTTTCAAACTTGCCACACAAGTTCTCATCAGTGTCAAATCGTGAGGAAGAGATACATGTCCAACCTGTCAACCTTAGTAGTAATAAAAGACCCAGAACAACACCTGCATGGATTGATGATTATTATCTGTATTCATGCGAACCATCATGTTTCTCGGTAGACATTGACATAGATGAGCAAGCTGATCCCTTGAATTATGTGGATGTTATGAGTACACATGAATCGGAACAATGGCTGGAAGCCATAAAAAGGGAGCTTGACTCAATAGAGAGAAACAATGTATGGGAGCTATGTGACTTACCAGAAGATAGGAAGTCCATAGGATGTAAATGGGTGTTAAAGAAGAAATATCAGGTTGATGGGTCTATTAATATATTTAAAGCCCGTTTAGTTGCTAAAGGCTTTACTCAGAAGGCATGTATAGATTATCAGGAGACTTACTCTCCGGTGGCTAAGTTTGCTTCTATAAGAATTATCTTAGCAATTGTTGCACATCTTGACTTGGAACTTTTCAAAATGGATGTTAAGACTGCATTCCTCAACGGAGAGTTGAAGGAAGTAATATATATGAATCAACCTGATGGATTTCAGGTTGAAGGACAAGAAAACAAAGTATATAAATTAAAGAAATCTTTATATGGTTTAAAATAGTCATCTAGACAGTGGTATCTCAAATTTCACAATATTGTTATCCAACTTGGTTTTGTTATAAATAAATTAGATAACTGTGTATATGTCTTGAAGAGTAGCAGTAGTTTTACAATATTATCCTTGTATGTGGATGATATTTTGCTGGCTGGAAATGACATAGAAGTGTTGAACAGAATCAAGTCAGCACTTAGTAGTGAATTTGAGATGAAGGACATGGGAGATGCATCCTATGTTCTTGGTATACAAATCATTAGGGATAGAAAGTCTAGAATATTAAGTTTAAACCAAGAAATGTATTTGCATACAATACTTAGAAGGTTTGGGATGCAAAATTGTAACCCTGCGCCAACACCTTTGGTTATGGAAAAGCGGTTGTGTAAAGAACAATGCCTGGAGAAGGGCAGAAACCGCTTAGTGTCTCGTATGCACAAGCTATTGGAAGCTTGATGTATGTAATGTTGTATACTAGACCAGACCTGGCATATCCGGTGAGTTTGGTCAGTAGAGATATCAAAGTAATCCTGGTCCAGCACATTGGGAGGCTGTTAAGAGGATTTTGAAGTACCTGAAAGGTACTGTGCACCATAAGTTAGTTTATCAAGCAGATTCACTTGAGGTTATTGGTTACTCCGATTCTGATTTCTGATGAGACAAAGATGACGGGAAGTCCACTTCCGGACATTTGTTCATCTTTGGTGGTTCAGCTGTTTCTTGGGGTAGTAAGAAACAGGAATGTGTGGCAAGATACACACAAGAAGCTGAGTACATAGCATGTAGTATGGTCACTACTCATGCAGTCTGGATAAGACGGTTCCTTAAGGACTTGGATCTCAATTTGGTGGATGGACCAATTGAGATATATTGTGATAATCAAGCAGCCATCAGCTTGATCAACAGTGGTGCAAACAGTTCTAAAGGAAAACATATTGAGATACAATATCATTATATTTGTGATATTGTGGAGAAAGAAGAAGCCAGTGTGACTTATATCCCTGCTAGTGACATGATTGCTGATTCCTTGACGAAGGGTATTCCAGCAGGTACATTCATCAAACATGTTGGTTTGATGGGACTTAGAAATATCTAAGTCAAGGAAACTTTTATTAATAATGAAAGGAGGCAATCATGGATAATGATTGTACTCGGTTTATTCACGTAAAGTGAAAAATGCATATATCTCACGGATAGTGGGAGAATGGAATTACATCTTGAGTCATATCCCATGTATAGTGGGAAAATCCTTGAAAAGTATTTGGCCATTTCGGCCAAGTGGGAGATGTAAGTGGGTTTGGCCTCATGGGCCAAATTATAACCCGATCCGGTTGTTGGTTCTGGGATTTCTTCCGTTGGGGAACAAGTCTTACGGAGAGAAGAACGTGTGATATCTAGAGAAATCTGGGCGGTTATTTGGGGACGGAGGGAGGATGGAACACATATAAATAGAGAGGAGTTCCTCTCCTCTGATTATCTACAAATCTCCATTCCAAAGTCCCCAAAACAATCAGCGATCTTTCTCTTCAACCGCTAGGTAACAAAAAATGTATCACCAGACGCAACTCTTTTTTGTAGTGACCCATTAACAGCCTTACTTTAATTCACATAATGAGCTCATTAATTCTCACTAACAGCCCATTATCACCCATTGTATTCTTAATTCACACATGGGTATTTGGTTGATTCGGTCAACCCTACTAACAGTTTTAATAGAAAAAGGAACAGAGCTAAGAATCTAGGGGTCTATATGCAATAACAGAAGTACACAAGGTTCTATATGCAACTAACCCTTTCTTTCACCTACCCTCTTATTCGTGGCTGCAAGGAAGCTTCATCCTGAAGTATAGTAATTTTTCAAAATAAAAGTCTAGTCAAATATAGTAAAATATTTTTCCGGCCTTAGTAAAACAAAAAAACCAAACATGAAGGTCATGTTTGACAAAAGGCTAAGAAAGACGGAATAAGAAGAAGGATCAATGTAGTTAGCCCATTTGATAACCCGGAAACTAAATTATTAACCCGTTAAATAAGTTTTATTTTAGTCCTTGTACGTGATTATTTTTATTATTTAAAAATAACAAGGATTTTGACTATTTTTTTTATAAATAAAAGGGTCGACTCTTAATCCTTCTAAGTAGGAGTACAAGTAAACCCCTCATTTTGAGGGGTTAACTCATTTTAGTCACTCTAGAGGGATTAGCCTAACTCTTTCGTATTTTTTACGTTTGACAATTTATAAAGGATTAGCTCACTTTAACCATTGTATAAATTTTTTGTGTTTGGGGGTTAAAAAAAAGGTTAAATCTCTCTATTCCCTCACTTAACCCGTTAAGTGTCAAACGGCACCGAAAAGAATTGGCTGGCAGGCAGCATTTGGCGGAACAAAAGAAAGCGGTAGGAGAGCCAAGGAATACAGCCACTACCCACCATTTTGTCCCGCTCTCAACAAATTAACCACTCAATTAAAATAAAATATATACACAACCAAAACTACACAATCAAATCTCCCCACAAAAAAAAATGCCGACACCATTAGAACGCATCCTCATCCTCTTCCTCTTCGGCATCCCCTCCCTCTCCATCCGCACCTCATCATCCCAATCCAGCATCCTCTCCGCCTGCAACGCGACCCGATACAAATCGCTCTGCCAATCCACGCTCACCCGCTCATCCAACCTACCCGGCAACCCCACCGCAATTGATCTAATTCAGGCATCCATCTCTGCATCTTTGGAGAACAACGAGATTGCCAAGTTGAAGATTAAGGCGATACTGAATTCGTCGCCGAAGGTTCTGAATGCTAACAGAACGAGTGTTGCCGAGAATTGCATCGAGGGGTTGAGGTATTGCGATCGACGGCTCGAGGACGCCAAGTGCAAGGTTGATATTGGAGGAGGGAGGGGCGTTGCTGATGCGAGAGCTTGGGTTAGTGCTGCTTCCGGGTACCATTTTGGGTGTTGGCAGGGGTTGAAGACTGTTAATGATACGGATGAGGTTAGCTTTTTTTGCAATTTTGATAATGTGGTTGCTAGTGATCATTGTGGTTGTTGTACAAGTGTTTGTTTCATGAAGAATTACTTAGGGTGTTCAAATTGTAATTCGGAAAAGGTAATTGTGGTTGCGTACAAATGTTTGTTTTGTTATAAATATAATTTAGTGATATTGGATGTGTTATCATCTTATTAACAAAATGAGTTATCAGGAGAGAGATAAGATCTACTCTTTCTGGTGTAACTAGCAAGATGAATCCTATCACTCGCGCCTCTCAAGATAGCCTACTTAGCAAAATGAATTATCACCTCATACACATTTTCTAGTATGCATTATAAGTTTTAAGCATAAAAAGTGCATTTCCACGACTTCAGTTACGAAAGATATAGTTAGAATGTAATTATACAATAACATTTAGCTATTATTAAAGTTGAATTTGAAATTTTATAATTGAAAAGTATACCCTACAATGATTTGAAATGAAAGGTTATCGTGTGAATATAACAACTACGTATGTATCAAGGATAATTCTTTTGAGATCTAAAATTGTGTAATAACAATAAATAATAAAGTACAATACCGTGTGGCCTCTTCCGTTCTCTTGGAACTTTATTATTTGTCTCGTATGTAGATTTGAATAGAAAAGTAATTTCTGACTTTAAGATTTCAAACCTTACCAATCGTCATACAGTAACGTAGACTATTAAGGACAGTTTTAACATAAAAATCAAAATATTGACCACGTCATAGGTGACCTACAAAAATAAATTTATAAAAAAAAAAACAAGTATAAATATATACATTGAATGCTGCCGTTTATGTACAGGTAGCCGACGCGATCCCGTTTCTAGAAAACTTGACCAATATAACAAGCAACGCGCTCTCGATGATCACCGCCCTCCAGCGCTACGGCAACGACACGTGCAAGTGGGCCCCACCTCAAACAGAACGAGACGGTTACTGGGGCCCGCCTACTGCGTCTAAAGCCTCTGGTGCCAGTATCGGGTCCAAGCTCGCGGTGCCGTCGAATTTGGTCCCGAATGTTACGGTTTGTGCGGATGGGTGCGATTACACGGAGATTCAGCAGGCGGTCGAGTCGGCGCCGGTTCACGGGAGGAACATGTTTGTAATTTATATAAAAGAAGGGGTTTATGAGGAAATTGTGAGGGTGGGGTTTGAGAAGACTAATGTGGTGTTTTTGGGAGATGGCATGGGCAAAACCGTCATTACGGGGAATCTTAATGCGGGGATGGTTGGCGTGTCTACTTACAACACGGCTACTGTAGGTACGAGATACTGGTTTATTTGGTTCATTTATTCTCCTTCTAGTACAGAATTTGAGTTAAATTATTAAAAAAAAGAGGGAATTTAAAAGGTTTTTTTAAGAATATAACCGTAATGAGAGTAAGAAAATCGGCAATATGTGTTTAGTATAGATTTTTAAATTGGTGACTTCAATATTACAATATTAGTGATTGCAATGATAAAATATATTGATTGCAGTCATTGTATTTTCTATATGATTTTATGTATCTATAAAGGATATTGAAAGTATCATAAAATTTCAACATTTAAGAGAAAAAATTGGTGATCTTGGGAAAAGTAATTTAACAAACCCTAACCGTATTTGAATCCTCACTTTAATTTCAAACCCTGAGTGACTACTCAGAGTAACAAGTCATTATATGTTATTTTTATAGCCGCACTTGTTGACCTATGAAGACAAGGGTGGATGCATGTGTTCGGTGGCAACTTCTTTTGACAAAAGAAAGAAAAGATGTAGGCACTGTTTGGCAACAAAAAAAAGTGTCTTATCTAAGAGCTTGTGTCTTATGGACTTGGTCAATAAGTTAGTAGAGCTGTTTGGTGACCAAAAATAGGAGGAGATTATTTTGGAGATTGTGTCTTTTGCAAGTAGCTTTTGGAAAGCTATCTCAAGTAGCGTTTGTCTTTGGGGAAGGAGCTGCCAATTTTTTTCTTCCGTTTTTGCCCCTAATAATTCTAATTTTATATCAATAATATTGCATGTCCTTTTTAGTCATTTAACAAATTTAAGCTAGTTGTACAGCTACTTTTGCCAAACAGCTCTAGTCAATCAGCTAGCTATACAGCTATCAGCTTTCAGCTACAATTTCACAGCTTTCAGCTAGCTTAACAGCTTTCAGCTATAATCTCGCAGCTTTCAGCTAATTTTGCCAAACAGAGCCGTAGCCTTGTAATGACAAATGAAGAAGGATGGTGACAGGGGAGAATTGATGGCGTGATTGGTGGCCGGATTGAAGGGATTGAAGGCTATAAAACTCCTCCCCTCTCTTCATTTTAAAAACACTCTAAAATCTAAGAAATCCAGCAGAGAGTGATTGAGAGAAAAAGAGAGAGAAAGCCACACAACGAAATCTGTGAGCTCTCAAAATTTTGTATGAGTGTTGTATGTTGAGAAAGAAACATAGTGAAACACCCTCTTGCCGTGGACGTAGATCAATTTGATCGAACCACGTAAATATTGTGTTTGTGATTGTCTCTCTATTTTTCTGGCTTTGTGTTTAATTATCCTAACAAACTGGTATCAGAGCTTCTTGGTTCTAGAACAACTTTCAATCTTCCACAATGGCTTCTGTGAAGTTCTCGGTGTCGATCTTCGATGGCCAGAACAATTTCGGCCTATGGAGGATAAAGATGAAGGCTTTATTGCGACGTGAAGGCACGGTTAAAGCTATCAATGGGAAATACCCAGAAAATATGACTAGTACCGAGATCGAAGAGATGGACGAAAAGGCTCACAGCGCCTTGCAATTGTCACTATCTGACAATGTGCTTCGTGAAGTTGCCGATGAGGAAACGACAGCGGGGTTGTGGTCAAAGCTCGAAAGTCTCTACTTGAAGAAATCTCTTACTACGAGATTATATCTGAAGCAGCGGCTATACACACTGGAGATGAAGGAAGGTACACCCATTCAGGAACACCTTGATGAATTTAATAAAATTGTCATGGATATGAAAAACCTGGATCTTAAGCTTGATGATGAAGACCAGGCTCTCAATGTGTTGTGTTCCTTGCCTGACTCTTATGAAAACTTTGTTAACTCTATGTTGTATGGAAGAGAATCCATAAGTCTTGAGGATGTGAAGGCCTCTTTGAATTCTGCTGAGTTAAGAACAAAGTTGAATGGGAGAGGTATCGATAAGCAGGCTGATGGTCTGCTAGCCAGAAGTAGATCGAAGACCAGAGAGGGTGATAAAGAGCAATCCAGAAATCGTTCAAAGTCCAGGTCAACCCAAAACAAGAAAAATGTGGAGTGTTTCTACTGTCACAAGAAAGGGCATTACAAGTCAGAATGCTATGCTCTAAAGAAGAAAGACAACCAGCGTGGTGAAACCTCAGATTCAGCTAACACGGCAAAGGCTGATACTGCCGTTATTGCTGAATCGGTTCTTGCAGTATGTCCCTTGGATGGTCGTTCCGATAGAGAATGGTTCTTGGATACAGGTGCGTCTTTTCATATGTTTCCAAATAAATATTGGTTCACTACTTACAGATCTATAAGTGGTGGATCAGTTTTGATGGGCAACAATGCAGTTTGCAAGACAGTTGGCATTGGTACAGTTCGCATCCGGTGTCACGATGGGATAGTGAGAACTTTATCAGATGTGAGACACATCCCGGACTTAAAGAAAAATCTGATTTCTTTGAGTTCTTTGGATTCTATTGGGTGTTCTTACACTGGCGAAGGTGGAGCTCTTAGAGTTACTAAGGGTTCATTGGTTGTGATGAAAGGTAGTAAGGTGAACAATCTTTATGTTCTCCAAGGCAGTACGGTGACAGGCTCTACAAGTGTGTCCTCTGATGTTGATAGGGACACTACTCAGTTGTGGCACATGCGCTTAGGCCACATGAGTGAGAAGGGGATGACTATTTTGAGTAAACGTGGCTTACTCTGTGGTGACCATACATCATCACTTGATTTCTGTGAGCATTGTGTGTTTGGGAAGCAAACTCGGGTTAGCTTCTTGACTGGCTCATATACGACGAAGGGTACTCTCGACTACATCCATTTAGATTTGTGGGGACCTGCTCAGGTTCCATCCAAAGGTGGTGCTCTTTATTTTCTGACATTTATTGATGATTTTTCCAGGAAAGTTTGGGTTTACTTTCTCAGGCGCAAAAGCGAGGTGTTCGAAACTTTCAAGAAGTGGAAAGTACTTGTTGAGAATCAAACCGGAAAGAAGATTAAACGTCTCCGAACAGATAATGGCCTAGAGTTCTGCAGTGGTGAGTTCAATCAGTTCTGCTCAAATTATGGGATCGTACGACATCGCACGGTCAGGCACACTCCTCAGCAAAATGTGGTGGCAGAACGTATGAATAGAACATTGACGGAGAGAGCTAGGTGTATGCTCTCAAACTCTGGGTTGGATAAAGACTTCTGGGCTGAAGCTGTTAACACAGCTTGTTACTTGGTGAACCGGTCTCCTTCTACCGCCATTGAACACAAGACTCCAAACGAGGTATGGTCAGGTAAACCAAATGACTATTCAAATTTAAAGGTATTTGGATGTCCCGCTTACTATCATGTTAGAGAGGGTAAGCTTGAGCCTAGAGCTAAGAAATGCATATTTATTGGTTATGTTGATGGCGTTAAAGGCTATCGTTTGTGGAGTCTTGAACCTGATTCTCCTAAATTCATTATTAGTAGAGATGTTACTTTTAATGAAAGATATATGCTTGATCATGGGAAGGTTTCTGTTGAGTCTACAGGAAATGTAGAGAAGATCATGGATAAGGTGGAGCTTCAGGTGGAGCTCGAGGGAGAGACGGCTCAAAAGTCATATATAAAATTTGCTCCTACAGCTATAGAAGAGCAACATGATTCAGGCTCAGATGCTGATGATGCTGAGACTAAAGAACCTTATTCCATAGCCACTGGCAGAGAGAGGAGACAGATCAAACCTCCTCAAAGATATGCACATGCTGAATTAATAGCGTATGCTCTCACGACAGCTAAAGAGATGTGTATTCAAGAGCCATCAAACTTTACTGAAGCTGTCTCATGCGGGGAATCTGGACGTTGGGCCACGGCTATGACAGAAGAACTCGAGTCACTCTACAAGAATCAGACTTGGGATTTGGTGCAATTACCTAAGGGTAAAAGGGCAATTGGATGCAAGTGGATTTTCAAGAAAAAAGAAGGGATCCCAGGGGTTGAAGATGCTAGATTCAAAGCACGGTTGGTGGCTAAAGGTTATAGACAAAAGAAGGGAATTGACTATGATGAAGTGTTCTCTCCGGTTGTGAAGCATACCTCCATCCGTATATTACTTGCCATGGTTGCTCTATTTGATCTGGAGCTTGAGCAACTTGATGTGAAGACTGCATTTTTGCATGGCAAACTTGAGGAGACTATCTATATGTCTCAACCAGAGGGATACTTCGTAGAAGGTAAAGAAGATCAAGTTTGAAGATTGAAGAAATCTTTGTACGGCCTGAAGCAATCTCCCAGACAGTGGTACAAGAGGTTTGATAATTTTATGCTTAGTCATGGGTACTCAAGAAGTACTTATGATAGTTGTGTGTACTACATGCATCTAGGAGATGATTCTTTTATTTATCTTCTATTATATGTCGATGACATGCTTATTGCTGCTAAGAACGTGTCACAGATTCTTATTTTGAAGAAACAACTCAGTGATGAGTTTGAGATGAAAGATCTTGGTGCAGCAAAGAAGATATTAGGTATGGAGATCAGGAGGGATAGGAAAGCTGGAAAATTATATCTCTCACAGAAGAGTTATATTGAAAAGGTGCTTGAACGCTTTGGAATGAAGAGGGCCAAGCCCGTTACGACTCCTTTGGCTCCTCACTTTAGGCTCTCGGCTTCAGATTCACCTACAAGTGAGAACGAGAAGAAGGAGATGTCCCGAGTTCCATACTCTAATGCAGTGGGTAGCATAATGTATGCTATGATTTGCACTCGTCCAGATATTGCCCAGGCAGTCAGTGTAGTGAGCAGATACATGGCTCAACCAGGAAAGGCGCATTGGGAAGCAGTAAAGTGGATCCTACGGTATCTTAGGGGTACCTCAGATTTGGGTTAAGTTTTTGATAGCAGTACTTTGAGAACCTCAGTTGTTGGTTTTGTAGTTTCTGACTATGCAGGTGATCTCGATAAAAGGAGATCTTTGACTGGTTATCTTTTTACTCTTTCTGGCTCAGCTATTAGTTGGAGATCGACTCTACAGTCGACAGTTGCCTTGTCTACTACAGAGGCAGAATACATGATAGCAGCAGAAGCGGTAAAAGAGGCCATTTGGTTGAGAAATCTCGTGAGTAAGCTTGGACTACAGCATGAGGCTAGTTCAGTTGTATTTTGCGACAATCAGAGCGCAATACATCTAAATAAAAACTCAGCACATCATGAGAGGACAAAACATATTGATGTCAGATATAATTTTATTCGTGAGGCAACTACTGAAAGGAATATCACGATGAAGAAGATTGGTACTGCAGACAATCCAACTGACATGTTGACCAAACCCATCCCGACCTTCAAGTTCAAGCACTGCTTGAATTTGGGAGGCATTCACACTTGTTAGGTGGCCCCGCTTGGGGCATTGTTTGCAAGACGGGTAAAATTCACTATTTATCGACGTTTGGAGAGTGGTCACATTCTCGTCTGGATCTCGACTTGTTGTGGATTGAGTTCGTTGTCGTGAATTATTTCACGACATCCTGGACGCAACAAGTAGGACATTTGTTGAAGGTTGGTGTCGGCTCAGTTTTGAGAAAACTTCACCGAGGTGGAGATTGTTATTTTTATAGCCGCACTTGTTGACCTATGAAGACAAGGGTGGATGCATGTGTTCAGTGGCAACTTCTTTTGACAAAAGAAAGAAAAGATGTAGCCTAGTAATGACAAATGAAGAAGGATGGTGATAGGGGAGAATTGATGGTGTGATTGGTGGCCGGATTGAAGGGATTGAAGGCTATTAAACTCCTCCCCTCTCTTCATTTTAAAAACACTCCAAAATCTAAGAAATCCAGCAAAGTGATTGAGAGAAAAAGAGAGAGAAAGCCACACAACGAAATCTGTGAGCTCTCAATATTTTGTATGAGTGTTGTATGTTGAGAAAGAAACATAGTGAAACACCCTCTTGCCGTGGACGTAGATCAATTTGATCGAACCACGTAAATATTGTGTTTGTGATTGTCTCTCAATTTTTCTGGCTTTGTGTTTAATTATCCCAACATTATATGTACTTCTGCAATCGTATCAGTCTGGTTTCATATATCATTCTCTCACTTCCACATGCAACAAAAATAGTGCTTCTAGGCATCATTTTTGAAAGCATAAAAGAACATAAACCTTATAATTATTACAAGGAGGGACACCAATCACTTAGGGCGTATTTGGTTAGTTTCTTAGAAATCAAAGAAAAGAAAATTAAGAGTATAAAACAATCAAAAGATTGTTTCGACCAATTTCCTTAAGAAAAATCCATGAAATAAGTTTTTTAAAATTGAGTTATATCATCCAATAAGATGACGATAACTCATCTCATCTCATCTCTATTTCTAGTTTTAAGATGTGAACCAATCAAAGGAAAAGAGGCTATTAAAAGAAATAGATTTTCTATAAATAGCTTTTCTTATATCACTTAGGGCCTGTTTGTCTAATTTCTTAGAAATCAAAGAAAAGAAAATTAAGGCATGAAACCATCAAAAGATAGTTTCGTCCAATTTCCTTAAGAAAACCCAAGAGATAAGTTTTCTAAAATTGAGTAATATCATCCAATAAGATGGTGATAGCTCATCTCACTATTCTCACCCCATCTATTTCTAGTTTTAGGCTGTGAACCAAACAAAGGAAAAGAGGCTATTAAAAGAAATAGGTTTTCTATAAATAGCTTTTCTTTTTCTTTTCTATTTTTCCCCAACCAAACAGCCCCTTATATCAAAGTAACATGTTATTGTGCTGATACATTCCTACGAGTGTATTCATATATTATTCTCTTGATTCTATATGCAATGCAATGGTGCATCTAGGTACCATTTCCTTTACTCATCGGGATTAATTGTTGATAGAACCCCTTTATTCTATTGTTGCATTTAGGCTCTTGAGTGAAAATTTTTGACTCAGTTTACCGTCATGGGAAGAAAATATTTATTTGTTTTCTGACAAATAGCGTCCAAAAAAAATTCTATCTAGAACCTCGACGAGACACTTAATTTGAGAACTCTCACCCATTTTCTCACCCTCAACAGGAGTACTAGGCGATGGATTCATAGCAACAAACCTAACGATAAGCAACACGGCCGGCCCTGACGCCCACCAAGCCGTGGCATTCCGTTCCAGCAGCGACCTCTCCCTCCTCGAGTTCGTTGAGTTCATCGGCCACCAAGACACCCTCTACCCCAACTCCCTCCGCCAGCTCTACAAATCCTGCGTCATATCCGGCACGGTCGACTTCATCTTCGGCGGCTCGGCCTCATTCTTCCAGGACTCCCTCATCCTCATCGTCCCCCGCCAGCTCAACCCCGATCAGGGGGAGACGAACACCGTCACGGCCCACGGACGAACGGACCCCGCGCAGTCAACCGGGTTCGTGCTCTATAACTGTGTCGTGAACGCGAGCGGTGAGTACTGGAAGTACTATGATCAGAAGCCGGCGAATCATAGGAATTATTTGGGGAGGCCTTGGAAGGAGTACTCGAGGACCGTGTTTATCGACTGTTATATAGAAAAGATTATTAGGAGTGAAGGGTGGCTGAATTGGATTGGTGACTTTGCGCTTAGCACCCTGTATTATGGGGAATTTAATAGTACGGGGCCTGGGGGGAATGTGAGCGGGAGAGTGAACTGGAGTAGTCAGATACCTGCTGAGCATGTGAATGTGTATTCTGTTCAGAATTTCATTCAGTTGGAATGAAGACAGGAAGTGTGGATATAAAGAAACGAATTCTTTTAGAAGTATTTTGGTCATTAAAATAATTCAGTTTTCATTGCCGGACGGTTTTCAGCCCAAAATTTCTGCTTATTTGATAGATTCAGTCGTTATTTTTATTATTTTGTTTTTTCACCTTCAGGGGGCTCAATGCTTCGGTTAGAGAATGGGCATCCCGCCAAGGCTAGACATCCGATCTACACATGCTTGATTGTAGGGAATATTTATAACTTACCAATCAAATCTTCGTCATTTAGTAACACATATAAATGATATTAGTCATCTAAGTAAAATAAAAATAGAAGAAAATTTTGAAATAAACTCATTTCTAACTTTTATTCCAAAATTCAACCCTATCTTAAGTTTATTACAGAAATCGAACCAGTTTCTGGCCACATCAGCATCGTGGCCAGCGACTGTGAGATGCGTCGGCGACAATGGGGTTGCGAGATGCATCGGCAGCAAGAGGGCTACGAGATCGACAGCGAGATCCACGGCGACGATTGGGACGGAAACGAGGCGACGGAGCAACTAAGAGGTCGACGGCAACGGTCGATCGAGAGGTCGAACAATGACGGCAGCTAGGAGACAGGCATTGGCAGCAAGGGGGCTTTCGTTTTTTAATTTAGGGCTGAGTTAAAAAGGGGAAGATGAGGAGAGATGTTGGTTTATATGGGGAAATGGGTATTTTAGAGGTTTTACCTTGATTCTGTATAAATACATGTACTGAAAGTATTGTACTTTGAAAATTGGGTTTAAAAACAAATACAAAAAGTGAATTTGGCTTAAAGATATAACTAATAATGAGTGGATTTAAAGATAAAGTTAAGTAAACAGATGAGCCTAGAAACAAAAACCCCTTTCTTTCTTAGATGTGGATAACGGACATTGGCACTTGTCTATTCATCTTATACAATTAAACTAGTGTAGCTTTTCAATGCTTAATTTATTGGATTTTTTCCTACGCGTAATTATTTTTGTAATAGAAGCTAGAGAATTTTTTAATAAAGAGATGATAGGCACTCTAAACTGATAATCAAATGAGAGTGCGAAAACTTTAGTACTTTCTCCCTTCTCACGTTTGACTCTTGAAGCAAAAAGCGGGTTAAGTTTTTGCTTGATTTTTCTTCAAAACTGGAATTGTGATTATGTCTCTTTGGATAAAAGAGTTACTTTGTCTATGTCATTCCTATGTTCTATTAAACTCTTCTTTTATCTTAGACAAGAGAATAAAAGAAAAAAATAAAAATAAAAAGCTTATATATATATATATATATATATATATATAAGAGAGAGAGAGAGAGAGAGAGAGATGAGTATGCTTGGTAGTGAGTGTGACGCCCCTAGTTTTAATAAGGTTGTAGTCCAAGGTGAAACTAAGAATGTCAAACCTGTCAAGCACCAAACACCATGCTATAACATGCTTCACCATCACAGTCACTACCTATCTAGTAGAATCAACAACATGTGTAGGTATAAAACAGGCAAAAGAGAGTATACAGAAAGGAAACTAAACAACAGATACTCAGAAGAATAATCACTACCATTGATATAAATAGATATGTCTCTAAAAAAAGGTAATATCTGAACTGAATACAAATGTCTCGACATAAGAATCAAATGAAATGATATTAAGGTACATTGCCTGTACAAAACTAGAATAAAAACTCAAATATTTTATAAATACATCTATTGTGGAGTTCTGACATAAACTACTAGCAAAAATTAAAAATGGTAACTAGAACAACTTCATCAAGCTACGTCTCTCCGTGCACTTGGCTCGTTACCTGAAAGTAGGGGAAACAACGAGCGTCAAAGAGCTATAGCGAGTAACATCTCAACCAACCCCAGGGGAAATGGCTAGAAGGAAAAAAAGTCTGATAATACATATAGTTAGCCAAACATCGACTGTAAAAATAAAATAGATGTTTGATGTTTAGAAATTTACAACACGAGCATAGGTACGCCTCCCTTAGTTCAAATTGTAAATAACTAAATACCAAATTTAAAAGCTACAACATGGAGTAATAACTCTATCTCCAACCGAAATATCAATGACCTGTCATATGTCAATTACATACCTAACTCGTGGTTTGCAATAAATAAATATCCAAAGTATGATCTGCAATAGCTTAAAGTCCAACATGAGGACTGTAGTGGATTATAGTCCAACACGAGGACTTTGATGATTAAAGTCCAACACGAGGACTTTGATAACTTATAGTCCAACACGAGGACTTTAATAGTTTATAGTCCAACACGAGGTCTTGATAGCTTATAGTCCAACACGAGGACTGTAATATGCAAATAGTGTCAGAAATCACATATATACCATTCACCCTCATGCTCCGGTGAATAAATCTAAGACTCATGTCTGAAGTCAACTCATGTATACCAATCTCAGTGTATAACAAACCCATATAACCCAGATATTTTGTTAGCCACATAAACCTAAGCATAACAGGACAAAAGCAGAAAAAAATCCCCCTGCGGTCGACCGCCCGTGGTCGATCGCGACTGGAGCAGAAGCTTACTGCTTCTGTGCACAACACACGATCGACCGCCACAGTCGATCGTGTAAAAGCAGAAACCCTAGTTCAGGTTTCTGTTCTACGTGATTTAATCCAAAAACTTTCGTGTGATGTTTATCTACATTATCAATCCTTCATAAGTGATTTAGCATAACCAGAACATGTGAATTTCAGTCTAATCACTATAGATAAAACGAATCAAATCTTAAACATGTAAATTTCGTGTCGAAATCTTCAAAAACAAAAATCTTTCTTACAAAACTCTTGTTAGAAATAAACTCGGATCTAGATCTATATTAAGAATTTTGTGGGTGAGCTTTATTAACTGAAAACACGTTCTCTTTGCAAAAATACAACATATAGATCTATTTTTATACATAATCTAGTATGTTAGGCTCACAAATCACATGAAAAATATTATTAAAACATTTAAAAATATAGGTATAGGGTTGGGAAAGATGAAACTCGCCTGAGGAATAATGAACAACTCCAAAAAAAAGCTGGAAAAATATCCTCCTACGCCGAAAACCACTGGATCCCGTGTTTGTTGGAAAAATTGTAAGGAAGAGAATAAAAGAAACTTGAATTGAATTCCTTTAATTCCGATTACAACTTGATTACAAAAGAGAAGAGAACGAATTTGATTCTCTCCTTTGTTTAAAAACTGGGTTCTTCTCGGTAGCGATGGAATGCCTCCTTCGATTGCTCGCGTCGAATTTGCTCTCCGTTGACGATCTGACCGTCTCTTATCTCGTGGGAATGATGAACTTCTGTGGGAAGTTTTTATACGTAACTCTTTAATGAGTTTAAGAACTCTGAACGAGTTAGAACTCTGTAGATAGAGTTGTTGGAACCGAAAATTCGGTTAATGATCAAGCTGTTGTTCTGTTGTTGAAGAATCCTTTCAGATTTGATCTTCTGAGATTGGTTCAAAAATCCTATCTCCAAGGATTTCACTGCTACTGTTGAATCACCGAACCTGAGTGGTTGAGATCTTGAATCGCCTCCAAACCCGTGCGGTTTAGATACTGAGAATCCAATCTGCCAAAAATCCAACCCTTTGCTTCGTTGGGTTTGTTGAGTTTTTATAGGAAGATTAGGGGTGTAACTGCCCCCTAAATCCGCTCCTACGTGGGCGTGATTTCCTCAGATCGTGCGGAATCAGTTCTGAAACCGTTCGACTCGTGTTTGAACAAGTCAAACGCCCAATCTGACGTTCAGAACCCAACTTCGTGTCTTAGGATTGAGACGCGAGGTTGGGTGTTAGCTGAACATTAATGAACGCGAGGGTCGCTCGCGTTTTGGCTTGTTGCCTACTTGGTGACGCGGGGGTCGGTGTGGGTTGAACCCCCCACGAACGCGAGGGTCGCTCACGTTTGATTTGTGACTTGGAAACGCGGGGGTCGCCTGCACTTCCATAATTGTGACGCGGGGATGACTTCCGCGTTTTAGAAGAAGTTTGTTGACTTGTGACTTCTTCTGTAAGGCGTTGCAAAGACCATTGTTCTGTAATCCTCGCTTTAACTGTTGTGGAGTGTGAAAGTCGTCAGATTGTAACCTTTACTATAGATTATGAAGCCTGCTGAATAGAGTTTCCATCAGTTGTCGAAAGTGTCGTCGAATTGTAACCCTTCTCGATCTATGTGAAAAGTCCTCCATTTGCAGTTTTCGTTTATCGACCCGAAAACTATTTGATTATAGCTTCCGTTGTAGGAGCTTTGACGGGAATCAACATCCATAGTATCTTTCAGACGAATATTTGCCCACAGCTCTCTACCAAGCAACTCACCAACTAAGTCCAACCTTTTATTTCTGAAATCATCCCACTGCTCATCAGCATCTCTAATAGTTGCTAATATAATATTGGTCATGTTATTGTCGCAACCATCAAGATCAATCATCTCAGAAATGAGGTAGTGTTTGCGGTGATTATGGAGTTGCGGATGCAGTGATTTGAAAGTCATTTAATTGTAACTTCCATTATCGGGGCTTGTTTTAATTAGCTATCCATTGTGATTTTTAGACAGCCTACAGAACCCCCTCCAAAGTTTTCGAAAGTTCACGGTTGACTGGGACGAATTTTCGGAATACTTTGGACCCTAAAATCTTGTGAATTGATTGCTCACTTCGTCTGATGTAGCCAGATGATTTCAATGTTGTTGACTGTAATCTATCTGTGCTTCTCCAATAGACTCCCCTGCAGAGTCGCCTATTTCTCCCCGGCTTTGGTCGCCTTGATGATCGCTGCTAGCTCTTCTTTTAAAAAGCTGCAATTATAATGGTCCAATGCATAAACAGCTTATGCATTTGAGAATTAGAACGCGTGGGTGAGCCCAGCGTTTTGGAATTTCAACCGACCCGAACGCGAAGGTCGGTTTGGGCGGGATTCTGACCTCGAATCATGTTTGTTATGATTTGACAGGCTGTCACAGCCGTCTATAAATAGACCGCTAAGAGTCAAATCAGAGTCATTCGGCTCTTCTTGAAATTCTAACGAAAGAGAAGAACTTCGTTCGATCTCCAGCGAGAATTTTTCATCCCCTTCTTCTCCGACTCAGATCCATGGCACCCAAGAAGCCCGTCGCTCCTCGTTCTTCTCAATCTGATGCCGCTGCGGCTCAAGGATCGGCACCGTCAGCGCCGGCCGGCGGCGCTGCCGCTCAGGCGAATGTGCCACCTCAGCTTCCTTTGATCGGTGGTAAGCATGGCCTTCGTGGTCGTTGAACTTGCTTCGGCAAGTTTTGATCTTTGGATCCAACGAGGAAACTCGTTTCAAATAACGCGGGGCTCGACTCCGTCGTTTGGTATTTTTGACGAGGGGTTCGACCTCCGCGTCTCAGCTTCTTGACGCGAGGGTTGACCTACGCGTCTGAACTTTCTGACGCGAGGTTCGACCTTCGCGTCTGAGCTTGTCTGACGCGGGTGTCGACCTTCGCGTCTGAGCTTTGCTTTTGACTTAACTGATTTTTTCTTCGTTTTGCAGTGCGTCATACCAGTGAACCACTTCTTTTTCTCCACCATTTCGGACATGTAGGTGGCGTGGACATGAATATGACATTCAACTCGCGCCAAGAACTCCCAGTCTTCCGATATAAGGATAAGAGTCGCGCGGAATTGGTCACACAAGCTTCTCCCGAAACTCTTAGGATATTGGTTACGGACGCTAAGTTTGAGCACATGAACCGTAAGCCAATAGTCAAACCTGGATTCCTCTTCGGGGACTTTGTTGACTTTGATGCCGACACCGCTTATGACGGGAACTATAAGTGGCTGCGGAAAGTTGGAGACCGCAACCTTTTCTTGCCCAACATGGAGAGAATGTTCCCCATATCTTATTTCCAGTGTGCATCTGTCCCGAGGCACATAGATTGGCCCTTGGTTAAGGATCAAGACGGAGTTGCTCTTGGAACTTTGACTTTCCACAGGGTCCGCTCGGCAGGTTATGGCCGGCAGGTGACTGCTTTACGACCAGGTTTATTTGCTAAGGAGTATCCCCTTGGCGAAGTGGCTAGTCCCGCGAGGACTTTTGTTAAGAGGTTTGTGGAGAAGAGAGGGGAGTTTCCCGCGCAAGGATTCAGAACTCCTGGCTGGGTTCATTCTCCAGTGACAGGGTGGTGGACCCGGATGACCAAGTTTGTTTTGGACGAATTGGATGCGCCCCTCTCCCAAGCTGGTTTGAAAGTTCCTGTGCGGGCCACCAAGTTTGGAATTGTCCAGAGCCACTTTCACTTCTTCTCTATACTGGAGAAGTATAACCCTGATACTTGCACTTTCTTCACTCCTGTGGGGGAGTTAGGCTTCGCTCTTCACGAGATGCACGAAGTCTCGGGTCTTCTGTAGGCGTCAAAAAAATGCCAATAGATATCCAAACACAGAAAATCTCTTAAAACTGGGAAAATCACCCAAAACACAGTTTTTACTGTCTCGCCAGCGAGACAGTCTTTTGCTGTCTCGCCGGTCGAGACAGTCTTTTGCTGTCTCGCCGGTCGAGACAGTATTTTGCTGTCTCGCCGGTCGAGACAGTATTATGCTGTCTCGCCGGTCGAGACAGTATTTTGCTGTCTCGACCAGCGAGACAGTATTTGCTGTCTCGCCAGCGAGACAGTAAAATTGCTGAAGACAGCATTGAAATGGTCAAATAACCACCCCAATAACTGCCCTACACGTGTCCAATAACTGTCAGGGGACGTGGGAAATAACGTGGGCGAAAATCACGTGGATAACTGCCAAAATAACGGAGTTTGAAACGTGGGGAGGCAGTTACAGCGAAAACTGCCGAAATATTCGTTTGGCGCGACAGCATTTTACTGTCTCGCTGGGCGAGACAGCAAATTTGCTGTCGCGCTGGGCGAGACAGCAAATGCTGTCTCGACCAGCGAGACAGTAAAACACTGTCGCGCCGTACTGATTTATTGCTGAGTTGTGTTTTTGCAGTTACAGACCCCTGAGGCTATAAATACCCCCCTAAGGTCACTTCTGACGAGGATCGAGCATTTGTTAGAGCATTCCAGAGCAGAGAGAGCAGAGATTTCAGTTCCTGGAGCGATTCCTTGACATTCAGGCTTAGACTTGTTTTCAAGAAGAACGACTATCTTACATCGATAAGATATCGTTTTCAATTCTAACTTCGATAACGAAGGAAGAATCATATCCCCCCCTCTCACGATCTGAGATTCGGTGGTCCACGAACCAAAGCGTTCCCGGCACAGGCAAAGTCCCACAAAAGCAGTATTCGATAAACGAATTCTGTGTTATTTTCTTTAAAAGTTGTAATTTTCTTATTTTTTCATTGTAATTCTCTGTAATCAAAAGAAGATTAATGGAATCATCAATGAAAGCAACTTTTGACGAAAACAAACTGGCGACCACAATGGGAGCCAGCGGCTTCGCTACCGAAGCCGCCGTGTCACAGCCGATAAAGATCATCGTCAGCGAGGAGATTGAATACGAATTCGATCAGGCGAAATTCGAGGAGTACTTATCATCCTCGTCTTCAAAATCTCCCTCCCCGCGCAAGTGCAGGAGGACTTCCTCTTCCAGGAATACTCTCAAGTCTGCAGTGACAATGAAAGCTGCAGATGAAGATTCTCACCCTATCGTTGCTAAGGAAATCGTCCGCAACACTTCTGCTCCAAGTGGCTCCACACCAATTACGGAGTCAATGAATTGCTCACCGGTGCTGACGAAGAGAGCTCGTCAGAGACAACGTCAGCGCCGTGCTCGACAATTGGCTAAGGCCATGCAACAAACCGACGGGGTCCACTACTATGCGGACCTAGAGTCGAGAAAACAGAAAATGACTCAGTTGCCTCAGCGGCAAAATAACCATATTTCTGCAAAACTTACGACGGAGGAATGGACCCTCGTCAAAAAGGCCCGTTCAACCCTGAAGGAACGGATACAAAGGCGAAAAGAGAAGGCTACCCGCGCTCGTGCTCTCCGGCAACAAGCACAAAAAGCTAAAAAGGAGGTGGTGTCTGAAAAACCGTCAAAGAATCGCAAAGTTTGGATACCGAAGGCGCCACAAGCATCTGTTCCGGGCCCATCTACCGCATCAACAGTAAAGCCCTGGGTTAGCCCAGATTTGTCCAAGTTCAAAGTCACCATGGCAGATCGCCTTGGTCCCTCGGTCGATCATCGAGGCAAAAAACCAGTTGAAGAAAGTCCAAGTCAAGCAAGCAAACCCTTGGTGGTTTCCTACACAGGGGGTCGTAAACACCCTCCTGTCAGAACTAATCTAGTCTAAAACGAAAGAGTACCAGTTCATTCTCGTTTAGGACCTGTGAAGACTCCACTCCCGCAAGGGGGTGTATTTAAAAACTTAACCTTGGATCGCTCAGAAACGACAAATAATCGTACTGTGTATGTTAACAAGGTTCCCAAACCAAAGATAGGTTGCTCAAATCACGGCAGTGATGAGCTGTACTATCGGAACAGCAAATCAAAGAAAAGGAATGTCCGAGAAGACGAATCGCATTGCGCATGCGAGAGACTCATCAAGGCAGTGTTGACGGAATGCGGTTGCTCACAAACTCAAAAACGAGTTTCTGTATTCCAAAGACTTTCAAATGAAGCGTCAAAATCCAAAATAAGACGTTTCAACCAGAGAAAGCCTGCAAGGCGACAAGATGAATTCCCTGAGGTCACCATTAATATGACCGGCAGAGGAAAGCAACAGTTAGTCAACCCGGACCCTGATTTCTCTTCAGAAGGAAGAGTTGAGCGGGGTCTTTCTCAAAGAATGAAGCGGTTGCAACGAAGGGCCAACCGACGCCCGAATTACAAGAGAATGCACGAAGGTTTATCATCGGAAGACGAATTGTCAGACACTTGTTCTGCGGTCGCTTCAGACGATACCGCATCCAGTGTGGGGCGAGCGAGAGAATCATTCGCCATCACACCAGACATGTTAGCTCAAATTCTGCAAGAAGCGTTGGCCAAACAACGCGAAGAGATCAGAGCTGAAATCAAAATGGAGATGGAGTTGACAATGCAGCAGGTACGAGATTTGCAGGTTCAACAAAGTCAACCAGAATCAAGCCAAAAGGCAGAATCCAGCAAACGCAATGCCAAACCTATACAAATAGCTGAGGGCGACGACAAAGAAGACGAGACTATCTTCGACGATCCTCCTCCTGATAAAGACAATTCTGGGAGCGGTCCGGTCAAGTCAACCACTCAAGCTCTCTTGAAGAAGAGTGAGGAAGAAGATAAGATGATGCAGGACCTCGAGAGTAAAGTTAATGCTCTAATGACGGCCCAGGAAGTGAAGAAAACGGGCATTCCGTACCCGTATCCAAGGGAGTGGGATCTAATTCCTTATCCCCCTAAATTTAATTTGATTAACTTTACTCCTTTTAATGGCAGTGGTTCACCAACTCAACACTTGATTTATTTCAAGTCGCATCTCGGCGCGATATCAGGGAATGAAGCCCTGATGGTACGGTCATTCGTAGGAACCCTACGCGGGCCCGCCTTCGATTGGTACCGACGCCTGAAACCCGGAAGCATCAATAGCTGGGGAGATATGGAAGAGCTGTTTCTTACCAACTTTTTCGACGACGACACAGAAGTCTCCATTGGTTCGTTGTTGGACGAGAAGCAGAAGAATGGAGAATCGGTTGACGTATTTGTCAAACGATTCCGGAACAAAGCGGTGAATTGCAGAGATCCACTCACCGAAGAATTCATCCTACAAACATGTCACAATAACTTGTCTTTGGATGTACTGGAGATAATGGGGGTTGTACCCTCTAAGACCTGGAAGGAGTTGAAGGTCAGAGGTGAGCAAGCTGAACGGTTTCTCAAGAGGAGGAATTTGGAGAGAGGTCAGCCACCAAATAATAATCAAAATCAGAAACAGAACTTCAATCCTTGAGGCAGAGGAAGAGGGTCGGGACCCGCGGTCGATGCGCATCAAACGTCACAGCAGCCGCCACAACCGCAGCAGTCTTCATTCCAGCTGGCACCAAATCAGAATCAGCAACCCCAGAAGCAGTTTAAGCCTTCTGAACCCAGGTTCCCAAAGGAATACTCATTCAAAGACGATGAAGTTCCAGTTATCTTCAAGTACCTGCTAGAGAATAACAAGATTAAGCTTCCGCCAGTCACAAACCAAGAAGAAGCAACGAAGATTAATGACCCAAAATACTGTGCGTACCACAGAAGGGTCCACCATCCCACTAAGGCGTGTTATGTCTTGAAAGACAAAATACAAACCTTGATTGATGTTGGTATTGTGACCCCGAAGCCAAAGGAGAAGAAGGTGGGCGCAAATGCGATCTCCATTAGCTTCGGATCAGTTCCCTTATCCTGGTTTCAAGCCGAATCAGTGCCAGAGGTAAAGATGCAAACTATCAATGATGATCCTCATGGACAGCGCAAAAAAGGGTTAGTATCACATACGGCCCCTAACGGCGAAATCCTCTGGGTTCATCCGGATCTGCTCAAAGATGAACAGTGGACGATATCCAAGTCAAAGAAATCGAAGGGCAAAGGAAAGGAGAAGTCCTGTTACGGAGCCTCGGCGATTCCGGAGAGAGACGACGAGGAAATAACAGCTCTACCACTTTCTGATGAAGAGCATGAAGTCTTCGCGACAAGGGGTGGAAATGAATACCATTACCAGTATCCTGAAGCTCCTAATCCTAATGGTAAAACTCTGGCAGAACTGGGGGTGGATACGACCCCACCCGTAGCAACCGAGAGACCTCAGAGAGTTGTTAAGCAGAAAGAAAAGGAACCTCAACCCAAAGAAGTTCAAATTCCGAAGCAGTCTCGTTTCAATAAACCAATTGGACGAGACAAACCGGAAAGTTCAAATGCTCCATACCGGTTCGACGTAATGACTCAGTTAGCCAATATCCCAGCAAGGATCACACTGTACGAGTTATTGCGCCTTTCGAAAGAAACCAGGATAGCATTGCAAGAAGCCTTGGCTGATTCTGAAGTATTCCTCACTCAGATCAAACCAACTCCTGAAGAGCCAGAGTCGTCAGTGCAACATTGTAATCTGGCAGCCACCAAATTCCCTTGCATCGCTTTCACAAAAGAAGATATGCAAGTCCGGAATTCAAAGCATGATAGGCCGTTATATTTCACAGGATATATCGGTTCGAGCACGGTCAACCGGATTCAAGTCGATCCGGGTTCCGCTGTTAGCATCATGCCACTCCGATTGATGTACCACCTCGGAATTCCCGCCAGCAAGTTAGCCTCAACGGGAACTGTTATTTATGGATTCAACACTAGTGGATCAAGACCGTTAGGAAAAATCCGGGTGAAGTGTCAACTCGGAAATCTGAAGTCTGAAGTCACCTGCTATGTGATCGATGCAGAGACTTCCTATAACTTGCTGTTGGGTCGTCCATGGATCCACGGTAATCTTATAGTTCCCTCCACCCTCCATCAGTGTTTGAAATATGTCGATACTAATGAGGAAGTTAAGACGGTGGTCGCGGATAAGCAACCATTCAAAGGGTTAGAAAATTATTTTACTGACTCCCTTCTATATGGTGCTGAGTCCGAAACTGAACCATCGGCCCATGGCACGGACAGCGGAGATGAAGCTGATACCGAAGCCGGGCTCGATTATAGTGAAGGTCTTGTATTAAATGACATTGAACCTCTTGTAATCGATCTTGACGGTGATGAATCGTCGGACGAAAGTTGTAACTGGCAACTTGCCGATGAAATAATAAAGAATGATTTAGAGTATTCGCCTTGTCTTAATGATGTAATGCAGGAATTGTATGATAATCCTAGTCTACACATGCCAATTCGTTCGTCCTGCACGGCGACGAGATATCTGCAAAATTCAGCCGGGACAACGGTGATTCTACCTGCAAGGACAGGGGGTGAGAAAGAAATAATCTTTGGGAAAGGGAATCCATCCCCAGCTACTAATCTTTTCTTGGGTAGTAGCTCAGATGAGGAAAAGCCAGGACAACATTTCTCTCGATATAGTTGGCAAGCTAATGATTACATGGAGAGGCAAGGTTATGACCTCTCGCTTGGCGAAGGTCTTCATTTCGGTCAAGGAGTTAGGGTGCCACCCCGTTCTACTTATGTACCAAAAGGAAAACCAGATAATCATTATAGTCATAATAGAGGTCTAGGTTATGCTTCGTCATCTGAGGATGAAGATTGCCAACAGATCATCAGCCAGTTGATAAATGGAAGCGGGCATTTATCCGATACTTCAATGTGGGACTCCGACACGAGTATCGGAGAGAGATTCAAAGCCTTAATGTCAAATATGGCGACAGTTGATCCTTCCACGACTGAAGGAGACGACCAGTTGCCTATTTGGGAAGACCCATGGATGCATTACATGAATATCCAATATGGCGACCGATTTGAACAAAGAGAACCTCCTACTGAGGATAAAGTGGTCCAAATTAATATGGGTGACGAAACTAATCCGAAACCTATATTTATCAGTGGTGACCTTCCACCAGACGAGAAAGAGGAGTTAATCGCTCTCATTAGAGAGTATATCGACGTTTTTGCTTGGAATTACGAAGATATGCCGGGACTCGATCCGAACATAGCAATGCACACCCTCAACATAAAATCGGATGTCAAACCTGTCAAACAACAACAAAGACGGTTTCGTCCACAAATTATGGAGGCGATAGAAGCTAAAGTCAAGAAGTTGATCGACTCAGGTTTTATCAGAGAAGAACAACATCCTGAATGGCTAGCTAACATTGTTCCGGTTCTTAAAAAGACCGGAAAGATCAGAATCTGTATTGATTTCAGAGATCTGAATGCCGCCTGTCCTAAAGATGACTTCCCACTACCAATTACGGACGTCATTATCGACAATACTTGCGGATTCGAGAGAATGTCATTTATGGATGGTTTCTCAGGGTATAATCAAATCAAGATGCACCCAGACGATGAAAAACATACAGCATTCAGAACACCCATGGGGGTCTTTTGCTATACGGTTATGCCTTTTGGTTTAAAAAATGCTGGCGCCACGTACCAACGAGCCATGACGCAAATTTTTCAAGAACATCTGCGGAAAACCGTTGAATGCTATGTTGATGATTTGGTCGTTAAGAGTCGTGATAAAAAAGACCACATTAATGATCTGAAGACGATGTTTGATCTGATGAGAACTCATCAGCTAAAGATGAACCCGACTAAATCTTTCCTAGGAATGTCGAGCGGTAAATTTCTCGGATTCGTCGTCACCACAAAAGGTATTCATATTGATCCTGACAAAGTGAAGGCGATAAATGAGCTGCAACCCCCGAGAAATCTTAAAGAACTCAGAGGATTGCAGGGTCGATTGGCATATATCCGTCGGTTTATATCAAATCTGTCCGGAAAATATCAACCATTCTCTAAACTTGCAAAGAAAGGCGTGTCATTCATTTGGGATGAAACGTGTCAAAAGGCGTTCGAGGATATTAAAGCATATCTAGCGAACCCGCCTATTCTCGTGGCACCGAAATCGGGCAGACCGTTTCTGATTTATGTCAAAGCGACGAGCCATTCGTTAAGTGCATTACTTGCACAAGACGACGATAACGGTCACGAACAAGCAGTATATTACTTGAGTCGTACATTGGTAGGAGCTGAATCTCGCTATCCAAGGATCGAGAAGGAATGCCTTGCATTGGTATTTGCCGTCCAGAAAATGCGACACTATTTAGTGGGGCAGACGATTTATGTCATCTCCAACGTAAATCCTGTCCGCGTATTCATGACCCAGCCAGCTTCTATGAATTGGCGTTTAGCCAGATGGGCTCTACTTTTATCGCAATATGACTTGTACTTTAAGCAACAAAAATCGGTTAAAGGACGAGCTATTTGCGATCTTCTGGCGGAAAATCCTACAAAGGATGTAGTCGAATTGTATGATGATCTGCCAGATGAAACTCACGAAGTTAATACTACCTCACATCAACAAGTGTGGCAGTTATACTTCGATGGGGCTTCTCGCGCAACCAATGTGGCAAGCGCACCCGGATGTTCTAAAATCTCCTCAGGAGTGGGGGTCATTTTAGTGTCCTCGGAAAAGCATGTCTTGCCTAGAGCATACTCGTTGACCGGACCATGTTCTAATAATGTGGCCGAGTACAACGCGTTAATAATTGGACTCAATTTTGCCAAAGAGCTGGGGGTCGAATACCTTGAAGCTTTTGGGGATTCTCAACTGGTAGTTAATCAAATTCGAGGAGAGTATGAAGTCAGAAGTCCAGACTTGATTCCATACCATCAGGTGGCTATTGAGATGGCAGACTCATTTGAAGGATTTTTCATTGAGTACGTTCCACGTCTCCAAAACGCGTATGCAGACGCATTGGCGGCATTGTCAGTATCATTGGCTCAACCTCCCGAAACAGAACAATTGATTACAGTGAAGACTCACCAGCTTATCGTTCCAATCTACGACTCGGATGTTAAAGAAGCATACTCAACAGCAGTTGAACCCGAAGTTCGAGATTGGCGCTTTCCTATTATCGACTACGTCCTACATGGTATATTGCCTGAAGATGTAAAAGAAAGGGAATCGATTCGGCGAAGAGCACCGAGATTTTACTACAACGCCACAGCACAAATGTTGTATCGACGATCGTACGACGGTCTTCTACTCCGTTGCTTATCCGGCAAAGAAGCGGAACGAGCACTCAAAGAGGCGCATAATGGAATATGCGGTGCACATCAGCCCGGTCCTAAACTCTGTGATCGACTTAGAAGAATCGGGTATTATTGGCCAACTATGGTAAAGGATGCAGTTGACTACGCACGACGATGTGAAGTGTGTCAGTTACATGCAAATTATATGCACCAGCCTCCCGAGTATTTACACCCATCGGCGACGTCGTGGCCATTCGAAACTTGGGGCATGGATATCGTAGGTCCTATTTTCCCACCATCGGTTAAAGGGGACCGCTTCATTTTGGCAATCACCGACTACTTCTCAAAATGGGCAGAAGCAGTTCCACTTAGAGAAGTGAAGACGAGTGAGGTCATTAAGTTTATTAAACACCATGTCATATATCGGTACGGTGTTCCAAGACGAATAGTACATGATAATGGTCCTCAATTCGTCAGTAACGCATTCATCAAGTTTTGCGGCAAATTCGGGATTAAGGATGTTTCATCAACCGCTTATAATCCCACAGCTAACGGATTGGCCGAAGCTTTTAACAAGACCATCATCAAAATCTTGGCAAAGTTGGTGAAAACCAATAAACGAGATTGGGACGACAAACTTGGCGAAGCTTTATGGGCTTATCGCACAACTGTCCGTACACCTACCGGAGCAACTCCATATGCCTTAACATATGGATGTGAAGCTGTTCTCCCATTGGAAATACAGATTCCTTCTCTCCGTATCGCCCTTGCAACGGGAATGACGGCGGAAGAACATCATCAGAAACGTCTCGAGGAATTAGAGATGTTAGATGAAAAGCGCTTGGAAGCTCAACAACAGATCGAGTTTTATCAGGCCAGAATTTCTCGGACTTTTGATAAAAGGGTCCGACGACGAAGTTTTAAAGAAGGAGATCTAGTTCTTGCCGTCAGAAGACCTATGATCCTCAACTCTAAGAAGAAAGAAAAATTTGAACCCAAATGGGAAGGACCGTTTGTAATAGAAACAGTCTATTCAAATGGTGCATACCGTCTGGTTACTCAAGACGGTAATAAATTGATGATGCCAATAAATGGGAAGTTCTTGAAAAAGTATTACCCATAATACGTTCAGGATAACCTATGTAATACGGAAAGTTCCTAGAGAGTCCTATGCAGGATATTTCGGGATAATCCGTTATCAGTTGATTATCATGAATAAAAAAAATGATGATCATATGAATAAGATGTTTTTACTAATATCGTTGAGATGAGATTTAATGACAGTTAATCTTTCCTCACGAAACCTTGTAATACAATTATGAAAAGGGAGTCTCGACGACTTGTAATCCCACGCCATGAAACCCCCACCGTCCAGATCAACCAAAGGTCATCGGTCGGTTGAATTCTTATGCTTAAAATCAAAATTGTTCACTGAGTATTTCGTACAAATCAACAAATGCATTGTTATTTGTACCCTACTCTTATTCCTCTTTTGGTCAAACCTTCCTACAGTTAGGACCAAAGCCAAAATCCCCTCTCGATTCATTCCATGAACAGAGGTCCACAAATCGAGTGATTAAACCTTTAAATAGTTAGGATCATCTCAAAACCCCTACTTGGTCAAACCTTACTACAGTTAGGACCAAAGCCAAAATCCCCTCTCGATTCATTCCATGAACGAGAGGTCCACAAACTGAATAATCAAACCTTATGACAGTTAGGGTTATTCAAACCAATTCGGATTCTTTAAGTGGAGATCCCACTTTGAGTTTCCTTTGCATCAGGAGATAGAATATAAAATTCTTCTTCTCTGATTCTGGGTTTATCTCTACCAACAAACAAGAGACCAGGAGATAGAATATAAAATTCTCCCTCTCCGATTTTGGGTTTATCTCTACCAACAAACAAGAGACCAGGAGTTGGGATATGAAATTATCCCCCCTCCATTTCTGGGTTTATCTCTACCAACAAACAAGAGACAAGGAAATGGAATACGAAATTATTCCTTTCCAATTCTGGGTTTTTTTTCTCTACCAACAAACAAGAGACTCTGAACTAGAATATCCAAGTTCTTTCTTCACAAGCTTAGATTCGTTTTCATACAAAGAGAACGTAATCCATCCACATTTTAAAATCCGTGTCACATACACATGGGGGATGTTATCTCTATCCCTTATCAGAGATAAGCCTACATCTAACACATGTAGCCTACACATTCAATGTTGTAGTTTAAAGTCTAAAAGAGTTTAAGTCTTTTAGCCCAACGTTATATGTGAAACGGACTTAGATAATTCACATACTAGCCCGATTCAAACGGTGTCGGTAAAGGCATATCAAATCCGTTGATGGCTGAGGATTTGCCAAAAATCCTATAAGCATTATGGTTATTTATTCTAAACAAGAATGAGTAATCATAATGAAATCTTAATAAGCAAAATGATTCAATATATATTGACCAAGAGTGTTCAAAGGAAGCTACAAAGATATATGCTCTCTAATTACAAAAGTTTATATTGACTAATTTGATTTTCAAGTTTTGACAGCTCTAATGCATAAGTCTGTTCAAGTTCAGCTGTCAATTTAATCTTGAAAGCTTCTTCATCAACACTTTGAAGCGCAGCAACCTCTTGTTCCTTATCAGCAATTACTTTATCTTGAAGGTTTAGTTGTTGCAACAGGTCTTCCTCAATATGAACTTCTCGCGCCAACTCGGACTCCAAGACATCATAAGCATCTTTGGCCATTGCAAGTTCCTCCTCTAGGCGAGCTATTTCCGCTCGGCTCGATTCTAAATCCCGGCGTAGATTGACCTTAGCTTGCGTTCTTTTGTCAATGATCACTCTAAGCTGGTGACTATGGGCTCTTAACTTTTGGAGTTCAGAGTTGGCCATTTTCTGGGAGTCACGCCAAGCTTGCAACCTGGATTCCATGTGAGAAGCGATATAGAAGGGTATGCCTTTAGCACGAAGAGCTTGTAGAAGTTCAATATGTCGCTTCAAATCAACCAAATAAGCATTGATCGAATCGGCTAGCTCATTATACCCTTCCTCTCTGAATCCTGATATAAAACGCTCGAGAGATTTTTTATAACCCTCAAAGTGCGATCCTTTGAAGAGAATACGATCGACCATAGAGTTCAGGAAGGGGATGAAGCCCTGGAGATTGGAACAGATGACAGCCTTGTTCGGATCGTCGTCGACCAATAATGCTTGTATTTGATTCGATAATGATGAAGGAACTGCGATGAGGGCAAATAAGTCAGTACAGAACATATGAATGCATACAAGACAACAGGATGAAACATACCAAGTTCGACAGAAGAGCCTTCAATACGACTTGGTTTACCCAAGGATGGTAGTCCGGATTCCTGAACAACCAAGGTTGGTTCAAGAACGGTAGCTGTCGACGCACCCGTTATATCAGATGGTTTTTTAACTAAAGCCTCAGAAAACGACGGGTCCAAACTAAGAGGCTCCTTAGGAGGAGATTCTACAAACAAAAAGATTACGATGATCATAATGGAATAATAATTCGAGATTTGAAATTAGCTATGGGTAAAACTTACCAGCTCTGGGCACAACATCAGCCGACGTACCAACTTCTTCAGTTGGTCTTGCTTTTGTTGCGACTGGACTAATCTGGGGAGTGACGGTGACTTCTATCATCATGGGGTCCATAGGAGTACGAGGTTGAGATTCAAGAACTAATGATTGCAAATCAACTTCAGTTCCTGTCCATGGCACGAGCTCACGACCCTCTGGCTGATCAGTCGTTCCAGTGATTGTAGTTGTATCAGCTTCGACGGCTGGTCCTATAATTCAAACATTTATACGATTAATCAAGTTAGAAAATGTAAGGTGAGAAGTTTACAGAATAGAAGCCTTACTCTCAGAAGGACCTGCTTCTGTTAAATCAGCGCCAATCGTTGATTCTGTGGCCGCACCAGTGTCTTTCCCGAACAACAAATCGGAAATTTCTTGATGATCGCCCTCTGAAATATCGATACGGTAATCGAAATCAGTGAAGTCGTCGATTTTAGGAGTATAGGCGATTCCTCCTTCTGCTGGTTCGCTCGTTACGATATCTACATGAAGTACATGGAGTTGTAAATAACTTATGAATTCAGGTGAATTTGCTCAAGATGAAGGTTAATTTTACCTTTGTCCGTCGGGACAATTTCAGCAGCTTCGCTACTTGTGCCAACTTCTTTTAGTTTAGCTAAAAGAATAGAAAGCACACAGGTCATTAGAGGAGGCACACGGTCCGACTCATTCATTTCTCGAATTTCTCTTCCCAGAGGAGAAAGATCAGTACCTGTGTCCGTAGCTGAGGGATCCATTTCAGGAGATGGTGGAATACCAGCTGGTCCTTCTTTCAAAGCATCCTGCATCTGTTGGACATAGCTGGTCTCCTCGGTCTCCATACCTCCGGGAGAAGCAGCATCAACGCGCAGTTCTCCTTCCTCTCGGCTCCCTACAGAAGTTGAACATAAAATGAGTTTGAGTATACAAATAAATGTAAGAGCGACAAAAACAAATAGTTACCTTGCTCATCTGAAGAAGCATTGTGAGCAGACATCTCCTCTACAGCCGGAAGACGAACACGGGGTTTGGAGGCGGATTTCTTCTGTCTTTTCGATGAACGCACTTCATCCATAACCCCAGACCCTTCATGACGATGCTTAGTACGTAATTCAGCTTTGGGAGAGGCTTGAGTTTGAGCTTGAGCAGAAGGTCGGGATCGTGGCCGAAAAGCAATAGGCACTATATCTTCTTCATCCTCTTCATCACAACTAAGAACCTCTACTGTCATTCGGTTCGGATGTTCCATAACAACTCTCTCTCTCTTCTTTTTTGGAGCATCTGATGGTCGAGTAGACGCAGCAGATGGGCGCACAAGTCCTCTTTCAAAGAAAGAATCAGGAAGACCTGATCTTTCATCGGAACTTGAGCTTTTGCCCTCCTCCTCGGAAGTCTCCGTCTCCTCAGAATCAAAGTCTTCTTCACTATTAGCTGAACGAGCCGGTTCTTTTCCCTTTCTCGATGATTCAGCAGCCTCTTTCTTCTGAGTTGAAGGCGTAACGTCACGTGTCGCTCTGCTTGAACGTCGCGAGGCTGCCTCTTCTACTGGTTCTTGCATTCTCTGGTGTCGGGTGGTGGTGTTAGCAACAAGCAACCATTTACAAAATAAAAATGTCATCCGTAGAGGTGGTATTTCCAAGGGGAGATCGAACTCGGCGTTTGTACAACCGGCAATACTCCAGAACCAAGCTCTCGCTCCGTCGATAAGTACTCCACGAAAGTTTAAGTGACGATTCGGGTTGCCGACATATATTTGATCATAGCCGAATTGACGAGCAAATCGGCATGGGAGGTAGGGTTCAATGAGACAAGTATCTCTCACCCTGAACAATAGGTAACCGGGTCGAATATTCATCAACCATCTGAAGCACCCGATATCCAAAACAGTGCGATTCTGCCTTGGATCTTCAGCATCCAATAAAGTAGCGTTGTAGGTACCAGAGAATTGAGGGAAACAGGGGTAGAATTCCCAACACTTGTGAATTCTGAACTGAATCGTTATATCCGGTTCTCGATGTTTGATCCATCTGCAAGCTTCAAGGTTCTGCAACAAAGGAACGTTGGGATTTACCTCCGCCGGAGCTTCCATTAAGTCTGGTCGGTGAAGCACTAACCAGGCCATTAAGTATGTATATGGCAATTCCAGCTTTGGAACTGATAAATTGGCGGAGGGTTTCTTCTTCTCCTGAGTAAACGCAGTGATTAACTGTCGTAATCCACTGTGAATGGCAGCCATCATAGCAGGAAGCAAGGATAATTTGCGACCTGTAGCTAACTGGACGGCTGGATACAATACTTCCATTGGCATTATATCAGAGGATTGGTGGGGAACTACGCATCTCTTCAGCCACAATGCCAGGAAACCAGCCAGCAGAGCGGTAGAGCTGATTGGAACACCAGCTTGCCACAAATAAGAGCGAAATTTTGTCCCATGCGGAAACCCATCTTCTGAGTGAGAGGTATAAGTCTGGGCTTTCGTTTTCTCTAACAGCCGGTTGATTTCATCTTGACTCATTGGAGACAATCCGCATACATCCTTCGAACGGTCTTCTAGATTCTTGAATAGATAATCGGCGAATTGTTTTAAGCTGATTTGAGGAGACTTCCTCCTTGCCTTGGTGTCCATCTCAGCCGTAGCTATGTGATAATGACAAGTCAACTCCCATAAAACGTCATGAGTCACAGCTGACCGATCCTTTATCTTATTCAACTGATTGGTAGTTGGGAAGAACTCTTGATATGGAATATCACCCAACGGCAAACCAGAAACCTGCATCATCTCATGTAACGGTAGTCCGAGTTCCCCATTCTTGGTAAAGAAGGTGTTAGTATCCGGGTTGTAGATCTCGAACAGACAGAGGAAATGACCCACACTAATCTGCAGGCCACTCATGGTAGCACGGATCGGAACCATCAACCCCAATTCGGTTAACTCTCGCTTCTAACGTTCCAAGACGTAGCGAGTCATTCTGGTCCACCACCATTTCTCTCCAAAGTAATGGACCCACCCATAACATCTGAAACTCTCTTTGGGTAATACTTTCCCCGCTGCCGCTAACCGGTTCTTCACTATGTTTGCTCGCGATGTTGTTTCATTGTGGGGTATATTATCTAGTCCTAAGACACCTGGATGAAGCCCTCTTATAGAAGTTCTCTCACTTGA
>BQKN01063054.1:0-12896 GCA_022839385.1 Asparagus kiusianus
TAGGAATTCTAAACCAAAAGCCAAATCAAATTAGGAATCCTAATAACCTATTACCAAAATAGATTAGGAATCCTAATAACCTCATGTTACCAAATTAGATTAGGAATCCTAATAACCTCATGTTACCAAAATAGATTAGGAATCCTAATAGATTAGGAATCCTAATAGATTAGGAATACTGCTATCCAGCAATTCTCCACCTCGGCGAAGTTTTTCCAAAACTGAGTTGACACTGACCAAACCAAATGCCTCACTTGTTGCATCAAGTACGCCACGGCAACGGACCCATGACAACGGACTCCATCCACACAAGTCGAGACCCAAACGGGAGTGCGAACACTCACCCAAATGTCGGTATCTACTCACCAAATCGGCTGCATCAAAACTGACTGTCTACATATACTCTTGCCCAAGGAATCAAGCCTTCACGTAGTTCACCCAAACGTCCTCCAAAGGCCCTCAAACAAATAGAAAAGTCTGCAACTCTTTCCTAATATCGCCAACGGATCTGCAACTGATAGCGGCCCCAAACTGATACAAATCAAACACCTCCGTCTGAGGTGAACCAATGGACGTATCCAAATCATATCCATCAGCTGCAACCGAATCCAAAACCAATCCATCATCTGCATCCAAAATCAAATGATCCCCAACCTGTGTCACCTCAGCTGGAATCCCAAATGACACAGTATGATCTAGAGTATGTGGAATAAGTTTCACCCAACGTGAAGTAGCATCACCCTCTACCTGCCGCGATATCTAAACGACCTGATCAACACTCTCCACCTGCCGAGAGTCAAAAGTAACATTCCTGCTCAGAACAAAATCAAAAACTCCCAAACGATAATCAAATGAGCCTCCGAATCCCAAACGCGCAATCAGATCAAATCTCACATCCTCAATGTGACCAAATGCTGGGTAACCAAATATCCGACGCCGACCAAAATCTAAATCAGCTCCACCAGATCCAATAACTCCTAATGCAGCAGTCGGCGACCTATGACTAAGATGACCCAAATATGTCGTAGTTCCAGAACCAATGCTCGACAACCAACACCGATCCTCCTCCAGAAAGGAACGACCCATCGAAACTGTTATCTCATCTTGTCGCCCCAAAGTCTCCACACCAATGAAGTGTCTTCTATTGCCATGAGCTCGGCACAAACGCAAGAAAGGACCCCTACCAAAGCTAGAATAACGAGTTACCTTTCTGCTAATACACTTCTTCTAATTGTTATTGACTTCTAGGACTTTACACCAACGGGAACTGGTCACAACCCAATAATGCCTAGAACAATCACCAACTGCGGAAACTACAAAACGATTACCTCCCAATGATGCCTCCTTGGAAGGCCCCCAAATGCCAAACTGAGCACCTCCTAAAAGACCCCTCGCTCGATGGATAGGAGTGCCAAACTCCACCTCGGTCTTGCTCATCCCAATGTGCTCAAAGGACTTCCATCTGCAGGTCAAAGCACTCCTCAACAACCTATGCACGACATCACTAATCAAATACCCCAGCACTAAACAACACCATAATCTAGCCAAATCCAATGAAGTTATCAGAGCTCTTTCAATCACCGTGCTCCTAAGCAAATAGTATAAGTTACTCTTTCTGACGCCCTTCATCACAATCATAGACCCAAATGTAACCTTCAAGCGTGCATCCGCCAAGGTCACCCTATAGCCTGCTGCCTCCAAAGCTCCAAGTGAAATGATGTTCTTCTTTAACTGAGTAACGAACCTCACTCCAACCAACTCCCGAATCACCCCGTCACTCATCCTGATCTGAACGGTACCGATACCACTAATAGAGCATTTGTGATCATTCCCCATGAGCACGAAATCCCCTCTTTCTAACTCCTGAAAACTGGAGAACCAATCCCTCCTAGGGTAAATATGGTATGTAACACCCGAATCCAACATCCACTCTGTAGAGTAGGTAACACAAACTGACGGCAGTGCAGATAATGAGTAGCCTGAAGAATCCGAATCTGAATTGTTGCCACTAGTCTTGACAATATTCACCTCTGAAGTTTGTACAGCTTTTCCATTATTCTTCCCGGCTTGATCATTCAACTTTGGGCATTCAGCTATCTAATGTCTATCTTCTTTACAAAAAGCACACTGATCCCTACGAATTCCAAGATGTGTTCCTCTAGAATGTGACATTCTACCTCGGTTTGGACCCTTTGCTCTTGCAACCAATGCCCCCGCTATCGGCTTAATAGAAGTATTCTTGTCCTTCTTCCTGAGTTGGTAATTCACTAATGCAGCGGTGACCTCACTATATGAAAGAGATGCCTTCCCATTAATAAGAGTAAGGACAAACGTCTCATATTCCTCATCGGGCAAGAAACTCAACAATAGCAACATCTTATCCTCATCTTCAACAATGACATCTACATTTGCCAAATCTGCAAGAAGCTTCGTGTAGTGGTTCATGTGATCACTAATGGATGTTCCCTTCTTCAATTGGAAGCGATAAAGCCTCCTCTTCAAATGCAAGAGATTTTCAACGCTCTTCGTTAAGTACTTGCTCTCTAGGACCTCCCAAATCTTTCTTGTAGAAGTCTCATTCATCACATCATATTTTAGATCTTGAGTGAGATAAGACCTAATCACACCACACACTGTTTGATTCATCTTTTTCCAAACATTCTCATCAATGTCGTCTGGTTTCCCGTCCAACTCCAACGTATCTTCCAAATTCTACGCAAGCGCATCCAAGACTTCACATCGCCAAAGTCCAAAATTGTTAGTGCCATTGAACTTCTCCACGTCAATCTTCATCGAGTGGATACTCAAACTTTGGACAGTCTTCACACCTGAAGAACTACCCTCAACTCCCTCTTTCTCGGTCATAATCCTCAACACACAAGCAACCAATGCGGAAACAAACGAAGAATAGATCTAAAACTAAGAAAAGAAAGAAGCTTTACCGAAAAAATCCCACCTTTCTCACCAACTGAAACCCTAGATGAGCTTCCCAAATCGATCTACTCCTCCAAATAGCCCAAACATAGCCCGAGTTCTGATACCAAATTGTTGTGTCAAAAGCTGTGTCGTGGAACCAAACCAAACGCCAATCCAAGAGAGCCAAACGAACTAAATATAAATGCACAAACAAAACACCAATTTTAACGTGGTTCGGCAAGTTGCCTACGTCCACGGGGCAAGAAAGGGGATGAGGTTTTTACTAATAGAGAAAGAGTACAAACTGATATTACAAATCACTCGAAGGAACAAACTAATCTCACCAACAAGCTCTTAATCTCTCCAAACAAAACCCTAAACAAATAGCTCAGAAAATGCCTCTTTTCTGTGCTCCAAATATCCCCAATTTTCTTCTCCCAATTCTCTCTTCCAATTGTTCAATATATATAGAAATCCTAAAATCATAAACATATTAGGAAATCTAAACCAAAAGCCAAATCAAATTAGGAATCCTAATAACCTATTACCAAAATAGATTAGGAATCCTAATAACCTCATGTTACCAAATTAGATTAGGAATCCTAATAACCTCATGTTACCAAAATGGATTAGGAATCCTAATAGATTAGGAATACTGCTATCCAACACATTTCACAAATTCCAGGCCATTCTGCAATATTATTTAAAATTCTGTCAGAAAGATTGTTCTCCTTATTCAATTCAGATTTACTAATCATGCTTATTGCGATGAATCTAATAAGGCAAAGTAGATGAATCTGATAAGGCTAAATACTATCGGATCTTTTCCTGAGGCCAAAAACTCTTTTTGGGTCTAATCATCCCCTTCTTGAGCCGTCATGTAAGCAATCAAAGGCCCAGTCCTCAGTCATTCTAGGCGCTTAGTCTTATATATAATGTTTTTGGAGGGCTGCTCTTTGGTACCGTGAGCTTAAATTCTGCGAGCAACAACACATTTTCTCCCACCCTCTGTTGGCTGTCTGAGTATTTTACCAAACTCCTGTCATATTCACAAGGTCCGCGGATTATACCAAGAGATAACGAAAAATACTTTCATGTCTGCAACATTTGGTTATATTTTCTGATCGTATATGCTTATTAGCATGTTGAAAATAATGATAATGTATTACGTAATGCTCTACCCTCTACTAAGAGTTAAGGGGGAAAACGCGAAAAAAGTAACACATAATGTTGGCTATTTTGTTTATTAATTATTTAGATATTTCATAAATACAAACTATTCGTAATGACTTTAACGATTAGAACCATCAAAATTTTCAAACATGAAAGGACGATTGGAACAGTTACAGGAGTTTATTTAGAAGGCTTCATTTTCGTCGAAAGAAGTTAGGATTTAGAAGCTGAAAATGCATTGGAGGTGGGGATGGAGATAGGATTTTCTTCATTGGCGAGAGGATCTCCAATGAGACACGGAAGCCAAAGAGGAACCAAATAGGAGCCTTGTCATTGCCAGAGATAGAGGACGAGAAGTCATCTGTGAAACTTCGTCTTCATCGATGGTACAAGAGGAAGAAGAGATCGAGAGACTTCTTTGTCAAAGGAGTAAGAGGAGGTAGAAGGAAGTAGGTGAGGGGGCGATGGAGATGAGGTCAGTGGATTGCTAAGATTTTTTACGTGAATGAAATTGCGGTCGAATGATTCAATTGAGAACACATTTCGGTTAGTGTGATACTGATTTGGATGGTCGAGATATCGCCACTTGTCCAAATCTAATTGTCAATTTAACTCAATCTAACAAGTGTTAAATAAAGCTTAACGTTAATAAAACACGTTTTTTGGAGTTATTTTTTACATTAAATGCAACATGGGTTTTTAACCTGAGTTTTATAACACTCTATCTCTGCTAGGTGTTGAAACAGGTTAAATCCATGTTTCGAATCGGGTTTTTTTACATTTCTCCTTAGCTCACAACGTGGTGAAAAAAGGCGATGATATTGATGATTCTCACTGTTCATCTATCAACCGGAATTCATAATACTTTGTCCTATATCAACCAAAACCATAAATACTATAATAAAGCAAATAATCGTATAATGCCAAAATCTTTCTATAATCTGAGAAATGTTACATTAAACGATGAGCGCCTTTAGGCGTCGGACCCGGTGCATAGCACCTAAGTAGTTTCTACATGTTTTTTTTATTTTTTTAATTGTGATATTTGAAGATATATATATACACGCTCTCTCAATTAAAAATGTATAAATACTAAATACCAACACATGCTATCCAAAACTATAATAGTCAATCAAAGATGCATACGTACTAAATAGCAAGACATATGATATCTCAAATCTAGAAGTTTAAGTCTCAAAATATCAGCAAAAAGACAATCAAACAGGAATAGTCTAGACTCTAATACAATAAATTAACAATATGCATCTAATCTTATTTCATCATCATGAAGTTTCGCCTCTGCTCCGTCATCGCTATCCTCCCTAAAATCCATCTCTATACAATCCTCCTCCTCGTCTAAAATATAATCATCAGAGACAAGAGACTTTTCTTCATCAACAGTCCCCGAAGTAGAAGCATTTGAAGGTCCTGCAAGCCCAGAACTCTTCCTATTCTTTGCATCCTTATCCACTCCTGATATAGCCTTTACCATCCTCCAATTAGGGCCTGAACCCAGATGGATCTATTCCTCGTCATCGGAGGATGCTCCTTCCAGAATCCATGTTCATGCCTTACTACGATCATTAGAAAGTAGTAAGTTCTTATTTTCTCCTCTCCTCTTCTTCTGGTTAAGCTTTGAGTTGAACTTCACATAGATTGGGACCTTGTCAAGGAACAAGACGGAGTTGCCCTTGGAACCTTAACATTCCAGGGGGTTCGCACAGTGGGTTATATAATAGACAAATAACAGCCTTACGATCAGGCTTGTTCATCAAAGAATACCCAGTTGGTGAAATGGCCAGTCCGGCGAATACTTTTGTTAAGAGATTTATGGCGAAGAAAGGAGAATTTTCTGTACAAGTATTCAGATCTCCTGGCTAGGTTCATTCTTTGATGATAGGATAGTGGACCTGAATGACCAATTTTATTTTGGAGGAGTCGGAGACACCCCTTACCCAAACTGGCCTAAAGATTCCTGTGAGGGCTACTAAATATGGGATCATCCAGAGCCACTATCACTTTTTCTCTATCTTGGAGCGATACAACCCTGAGACTTGCACCTTTTTTACTCCAGTAGGGGAATTGGGTTTTGCTCTTCATAAGATGCATAACATCTCAGGTCTACCTTTCGGGGATTTACCATATGAAGAATTTGTTCCGGGATTAACGGAACTTAAAATTTTAAGAAAAACCAGCCCTGAAGTTTACTCCACTCTCTGGTAAGTTATGTCTCACTTCCATATTTGTATGTAACAGACGGGGGCTTGAGGAAGTGGTGTAAAACAAGTATCTTAGACAAAGTACTTATTCCAGAATATAACCAATAAGGGAGCTTCAGTGACCAGATTACCTGCGAGTACTTTGGAGGAGATTCAGACCCGAATCGATGCTGCTACCTCTCATTATACAAATGAAGCCAAAGAGGACATTTTTCCTTCTTACACAAAGTTTGAAAATTTCCACTATCAAGCTCAGATCCCTATCTCAGATATGGCACTGTTGGCGGGATTTTTGATGTCGTGGCTAAAGCGATGCGTCGTCCCCACCAGGCCGATTGATGCTCTTATTGCTGAGGTGATTTACCCAGTCGTTCTTTTGGCGCATGGGAGGCTACTGAACCTTTTTTCCGCCATGGTGTGCTGTTTACAGAACGGGTTACAGGAGCTAGCCCAGGATTTTGTTCATGTTACAGAGGCGGAGTCTGGTGAACGCAAGACTTTTAAAACTCCAAATCCCAGAGTACCACTACCTTATACTTATTTGATGGCTTGGTACGTGTCTCACTGTCCCTCACTAATGAGTGCAGCCTCGCCCCAAGGAAATTCATTCACTCCCCTCATGCAACGATTGGAATCAGCAAATTAGGAGGGGACTTACATGGTTAGGATCCGTCAGATTTTGTTAAGGGATACTAACTATCACATCTTCCGTTGCTTCCCCGATTTTGAAGGTGGGGTATACGGAGCAATGTTCCAGGATGTGGTAGGTCCTAACGGATTCACTCAGCTGAATAGGGGTGTTTTCCATTAGCTACTCTACATCAGGCCAGGTTACTTGATTTTTCAACAAGGCGGGAAGTGTTCCATTGAACCCTATCAACCGTATAGATTTTCTCATCAATTTGGATATGGCCAGCTATACGTCGGGAATGCTCGATCTCAACTTGTGATTGTGGGCAATCTATATGAAGGGGTAAGAGCCTGGTACTATTCAGTGGTTAGTTGCACCAAGGCTATTTTCAAGCTCCCCCATAAGACACCTAACTCTTACACTTCCATAGGTTTCTGTAATTGGTATTTTGCCGCTTCTGAGATTTCTAGCTACAATCTGAATACATCATGTTTGAAGGAAATCAAGCGTATGTATGCTTCCCGGAAGGGATCCAAGACGCCTCGTCTGAGAGGAATTGATGAGTATCTGTCCTTTAAGAGCGCCCCTACTAAAGAAGAGGGAGATGAAATGGCTAAAGTCGCCCATGCAGGGGATCGCCCGATAGCTGATATCCCTGCAGTTAGAGCTGCTGGTAAAAGGGCTCTTACAGCTGATGAAGCTGGCCAGTACGATAAACGAACTCGCCAGCAAATGAAGCTGGCCAGTACGATAAACGAACTCGCCAAAAGTTGATGGTTGATTTTTCTCCCCTTGAAGGCTAACAGAAACCGAAGTTAATGGTAGACGCTTTTAAGTCTATAGAAGAAGAAGAACAACAAGAGTCTTTCGTCGTAGGCCTTCCACACAGAACTGGACTTCGTTCAAGTGGTCCAGCCCTATCGAGTGAAGCTTCCTCTTACCATCCTCTTGAGGGTGAGGAGGATGAATTAATGATTACAGACGCGGAATCTGCTCTGGTAGCGGGCTCCCACAAGGCTCCTGTATTAGACCTAAGGGGCCCCGAAGGGAATCAATCTCCTTCTCCTTTAGCACTAATGCTACAGGCTGGCGATTCAAGGCTTAGCTCGACAACGGGACTCATGACTAAATCGGCTACCGTCACGAGTCCACTTGAGTCTTCAGCTGTGCGTGATGACGAGGATGAAGTAGATTATGAAGCCTCATCGACCGATGATGCAGCTAATGGTGATGGAGATAATGAAGGCACTAAGGTTGATAACGTTAGAGGGGGTGATGAGGAGGATGAAGAGTGTGATTCTATAGATGACATCGCTACTTTTGATGATGCTCCCAAGATCGCATCAGATAAGGCGTCTGCTCATATTCCTTTTTCTATCACCGATAAGCCTGGTTTATTTAGAATTCTCTTGCACTTTCCTTCCATGTTTTGACCGTTTTTGCGTGCAGGTTCACCCAATCTGATCCTCCTGATATTTTACTTTTTGTGTACTAACTACTTTTTTGTGTAGGATCTCCAACTCCTGAGGTTGCTGACACGATTTTGCCTCCCGACCAACAGGCAATAGCTACTTCTCTCCCAGAGCAAACACAGATAGCGACAACTCCTTTACAAGAGAAATCCCCTTCGTTAACGATTTCTCTCAAGCCTGCAGAGGCTGAGAGTATGCTAAGCTTAGCCCAGGCGGGGGCACTCATGGTTCTCCCTTCAAGTCCTTCATAATTGGATGTTACAATGACTTCTCCGGATTCTTCACCATCATCACCAACTATTCTCACACCGAGATCTACAACTTCAGGAACCCCAGTGATGTCCTCTGCTGCTTCTCTAAGTCCGGTGGTCATTCCTTCCATAAAAATCTTATGAGGCAGTTGGAGGATATGATGAAGATGACGATTGAGGAAGTCGGTGCTGGACAAGCTTCATTTGGTTCTTTCAGGCTAATATTTTTGAACTATCTGAGCAGCATCCAATATGTGGACAACGCTCTATGGTTTCAGCACTGCTCAAACAATATCTCTCGATCGAAAAAAGACTTGAAAGCTTTAGAGGAGCTGCACTGTGCCGATCTTACTACTCGGATTACATCAACCTTTGCTGATTTCAAGGAGGCAGCTCATATGTATGAAGTTCTTTAAAAAAAACTAAAAGGGAGTTTGAGATTACATTTTTGCAGGGGCAATGTGTTCAGAAGCAACAGGTTATGGCTGCTTCTAACACTACTATACAGACGTATCGAGTGGAGATCGATCGATTAGAGGTGGCGTTGGCTCGACACAAGACTAAGCTTGGTCGATAAGAAGAGATCCTGAAAAGGCTCACAGTTGAAAGTATAAAGACTTATGCCACCTATTGCTCATCGATCCGGGCTCTTGAACTTGCCCAAAAGGAAGCTGCTACAGTGATGCCGGACGAGCATGAACTTAAGAAGAAAGCTAAAATAACAGTACAAGCTGCTCATGAGGAGAAGTTTTCTGCTATTAAGTACTGGCTCACGTCTTTTAATTTTACGAGCCCAGAGGCTTAATTATGTATTGCTCTTTTTGTTTGATAAGAACAAGAATTTGCATCACTTCGTAATGTTTTTGATTAAAATAAAAAAGAAAATGATGTTGGCTTTTCATTATTTCCTGCACGTATCGTGTTTTGACTTGCAACAATGAAGTTATATGAGGAATGCTAGATTTAGAAAATTCTCTTCATTATCATTTAAGATAATTCTAGAAAATTCCACTACTGGGGATAAGTACCTGTCATTCCCTAGGATAGGACTAACCAGTAGAATTCTTCCTGTGTTATGCTGTTGCTTTAAACACTTCAAGAAATCTATAAGTGCCAGAGGTGTAGTATTAACTTGGTATGAATTTTCACATGGAGTGAAGTTCAGAAAATTCCATCATTATCACTAAGATAATCCTAGGAAATCTTTAATCCGCTGGGGATTTTATGAGAACACTTGTTATTCTTATGTAAAGGTTCAAGGAGGGGGGCTTTTGGACTGTTAGAGGTATGATGTTTAACGTAACAGCTATTTGTAGACTTATCATTCTATTGAAAGGGATTGATAAGTGAAATTGGATCGTCAGAGGTAAAGTACTAACGTGACGAGAGAAACGTTGTGATCGGAGCAACTTTGAGGGTCTATCACTCTATTGGAGAGAGTCAATAAGTTGATTTTGACAGAGGTGTGATATTAACGTGACATGAATTTGTTACGATCGGAGCAACTTGAGGATCTATCACTCTATTGAAAAGAGTCGATAAGTTGATTTTGTCAGAGGTGTGATATTAATGTGATAAGAATTTGTTACGATAGGAGCAACTTTAAAGACCTATCACTCTATTAAAGAGAGTCGATAAGTTAATTTTATCAGAGGTGTGATATTAACATGACAGGAATTTATTCATACGACTTAGCATCTCGCTAGGGAATATTTCTAAGTGATTTTTCATTAGAACGATGAATCATGGTACTTGTGATTTGAACAAGATTTGGGATCTTATCACTCTGCTGAAGAGGGTTGATAAGTTAATCATTCATTACTTTGTTGAGGAGAGTTAGTAAATTGATCAGGATTTTGATCGATTTGGGGACTTATCATTCTATTGATGAGAATTAATAAGTTAATTTTGACAGAGGAATTGTCATTACATTGGAAGTGATGCAAGCTAAATTCAAACTCTGTGAGGATGATGATCGTCAGAAGTGTAGTGTTAATCTAATGAGAATTTTGTTAGCTGAAATACCTTAGATCCTGCTGAAGAGATACAAAGGTTTTGATCAACAGTCTGTTAAAAGCATTCATGAACTTAAGGCATAAGGGTCCTGTTTGAAAATGCAAGGGGTGGACCCTTCATTCAGAATAATTACAACGCAAAGGTGACCTTTGCGTTTGAGGTTCCAAACGTAAAGTTAGGAACTCTCATAACACGGGTCTGGGCCTAACGTTTGGGGAATTGAACGTAAAGTTAGGAACTCTCATAACGCAGGTCTGGGCCTAACATTTGGGGAATTGAACGTAGAGGTTAGCTCTGCGTTAAGGTTAAAGTCTTAACTGACTTTATCCATCAATGCTGAAGATTACGTTTCAAAAATGGTTGGAATTCTCTCCTAGAATCCCGTACCACTTTAAAAGCTTGACGGCTGTTATAAATAGACATGTGTGGTCAAATCAAGAGTCATTTGACTCTTTCCACTTTTGGCTTGATTCTAAGAATAAGAGCCCTCGTTTAATTTTGACCAAATCTTCGGCGAACTTCGTCTTCTCCGATTGATTACATCGATGGCACTGTGAAGGATGGGCTCTGGCTCTAAGAAGGTTGTTGGAGCGACTTCAGAAACACCTTCGGCTAGGGATGCCGATGGTGTTCTTGTTTCTACGGGGACATCGTCATTGCCGTCGCCATCGCATGGGCTTTCCTGCATGGTAGGTGGTGGCCATAATAACTTTTTTTGACAAGTTTTCTAAAAACCCTAGATGGGTTCTTGACAACGAGGAAGATGACTCGTTTCTGTTTGATGAAACGCAGAGTTGGGACTCTGTGTTTATTATGAAACGCGGTGTTGACTCTTGCATTTGAACTCTAAGTATGGGTCTCGACCTCTGCGTTTAAATTTTTTATAATGCATATCCGTGACCTCTGTGTTTTAAGATTTACAACACAAGATTGACCCTTGTGTTTAAGACTTAACACATGGGACTTGACCTCTGTACTTTTAGTCTATTCTTTTAGATTTATGCCAGCAACTTGCTTCAGCTTCTAATCTTTGCTTCTGATTTTGCAGTGTTCTTCCCGAATGTGCCACTTTCTCAAGAACATTATTGTGGATATATTGGTGGTCCTGACAAGGGTGAAGCTTTTGGTTTCCGTAAGCGGATTCTGCTATGCACTTTCCCTGACCCAGAGAGGACGCACATGCCCAGATTTCCCCGATGTTCTACTCTCAGAGCTCTGATCACTGACTTAGATATGAAGACTCCTGCCGGACATGACCAGTTCCCTAAACCGGTGTTCATATTTAGAGATCATATAGCAGTCGATGATAGTCTGGTACATGCAGAAGACTCAAAGCTGCTACGAAGAGTCAACAACCACTTCATCTTTATCCCTAACATGAAGAGAATGTATCTACTCTCTTATTTTTTTAATATTAGCTGCCATCAAGGTTTGGCTTTTGATCTAGTCAAAGAAAAGGAAAAATGTGTCGCTTGGGTTTGGCCGACAAGCTCGCACACAAATTGGAGGACAGCTCAAGGGTTTGAAGCCCGGCCGATTTGGGAAGAAGGATCACGCTCTAGAGATACCTGTTCCAATGAATGTTTTCATTCGTTGTTTTATTGCTGCCCGGGGCGAGTTCCCTACACAGATGTTCAGATTCCTAGGATGGATTTGTTTCGTAGAAGGGGGTTGGTGGACCCGGATGGTGGATTTTGTCCTTGAGGATCTTAAGGAACCGCTCGCTCAATCAGGTCTGCAGTCCTAGTGTTGGCCACAAGGCGAGGGTTTGTTCAGAGTTACCCCAACTTTTTCGCTATGTTGGAGAGGTATAACTCTAGCAGCTACACATTATTTACGCCTGTCAGGGAGTTAGGCTTTGCTCTCTACGAGATGAAGGCAGTTTCAGGGTTGTCATTTGGTCAAATTCCTTATAAAGAGTTCATTCCTACCACTGAAGAACTCTCCATTTTGAGGGTGGCACATCCAAAAATATATGTCACTTTCTGAGAGCTGATGTGCCACTTCCACATATGTGCTCAGATTGTCAGGATGTGTGGGGCGGCATCATGCACATTGCATGGGCAGATTACCTTTTCCAAAACTTAAGCCAGAAAGGCGAAGCTGTGACCCGACTGACTACCATTTCTTCTAAAGACGTTAAGGCCCGAATTAAGGCTTCCAATGCTACTTATAAGAATGAGCACGTGGAGGATGGTGTTAGACCCTAGAGGGGGGG
>BQKN01063054.1:12906-43248 GCA_022839385.1 Asparagus kiusianus
TAAACTAAATTACCCAAGCTAGATGATCTTCAACGAAGCTCTATCTTAGTACACTTGCGGATGAAGCTAAACTTGGATCTTAAACTTGAATTGTACGATGCTTCACTCCACAATTCCGCCAACCTCCTCTTGATATGATCGTTATGGCGCAATCCATCCATCCTCCAACAACGTTGTTTGTCTAGAATAAATACGAAAACACAAACACTAGACAAACAACATTAGAAGTAAATTGTTTGTTAAACATCATCAAAACAAGAAGGCCAACAGATGGGTTCGAGGCTGGTGTCAAATTCGAAAGTTTTCACTATCAAGCAACAACTCCTATTTCTGACGTGACTCTCCTCGCTGGCTTCTTCATGATTTGGTTAAAATGGTGTGTAGTACCATCGAAGCCAGTCAAGTCGATATTAGCTAAGGTTGTATACCCAGCTGTTTTATTAGCTCATGGGAGACCGGTGAGTCTCCTCACTGCTATAGTGAGCTGCGTGTAGAGTGGTTTACAAGCGTTGAACTCCGAGCTTGTCGATGTCTAAGAAATAACTGCTGTTGGGAGGAAAGTCTGGAAGACTCCCCAACCTAGTGTAGCAGTACTGTATACCTACTTGGTGGCCTGGTTTGTGCTGCATTGCCCTTCGTTGATGATGAGGGTTGTTGAAGACAGTAAGGTTTCTATTCCCTTTGTACAGAGATTAGAGTCAGCCATATGGACTAATATATACATAGTCAGAGCTCGCCAGCTTTTGTTTCAGAGAGAGAATTACAGAATTTTCTGCTGCTATCCCGATTTTGACAGGGCTGAAGAGGAGGGTACAAGCTTTACGGATATACTTTTTGATGGCTCCTCATCTTTAGAAGAAGGCATCTTCATATGGCTTCTCATGATCAGATTAGGTTATCTGGTCTTCTGCTTGAGGGAGAAGTGAATCATTGAACCTTATATGCCTTCTCGATTCGCCAGGCAGTTTGGATATGACCAACTTTATGTTGGTAATCCCAACCCGGAGGTGGCTCAAATTGAGAACTTAGGGGCTCACGCATGGTACTTTTTCTTCACTTTGCCCAACTTGCTACCTAGTTATTCCACTGTCGAGGATTTTTGCGACTGGTTTAATAAGGCTTCTCGTATTCCAAAATATAATATGTACACCTCATGCATAAATGAAATCTGAGAACTATATAAATCAAGGAGTGGTTCAACTAAGACTCATTTGCCAGGAATAGAGGATTATCTATCCTGCGAACAGGAGGTGGTCGGAGCTGGAGAGATCCCGAAGGAGCAACCAGGTGTTGAGTCTTCTGAAGAAAAGGCGACTGAAGAAATTCTCAAAGAAGCACCCACCCTTGAACCTCGCTCATTAAGATCATCATGGAAAAAGGCCCTTACTGCTGCGGAAGAGGGAGAATATGATAGGAGAATTCGTAAAAGGAAATCCGCTACAGGCAAAAATTAAGAGGGCCAAGTTGATGGGGGATGCAATGAAGTCTGCACCTGTTGCGCTCTTAGCTGATAGAGAGGATGAAGCGCTTCAATCAACTCCTTCCATTCCTAAGGATGTGGAATTGGAAAAATCTGTTTCTGGGGTAATTTTTGGATCTGCGCCGACTGAATTCGTAGGCTTGGAGTACCCCGTTGCTCCTCCTCCATGCTCCAAACCCTTAAGGATGCGTATCGAACAATTGGAGAGCTCGATGAAGCTTACAGTTGATGTGGTTAGCCTTAGGGATGTCTCCTTTAAAGACTTCAAACCCCTCTTGACCAGTTGTTTGGACAGAATCAAGGCTGAAGGTGATGTGTTGTGGACCGAATGCTGCATGGAGACTATCATCCTCTTAGAAGTAGAGTTAGCGGCTTTCAAGGAGCTACAGCGCGCCAATCTGGAATCTGAAGTGGAGAAGACTCTCTCTTTGGCTACAATCTCGAAGATACATCATCAAGAGACCCTTCGTAAGAGTTTGTCTGATAAAGAGGCCCTCATAGTGAGCTTACAGGAGCAGCATACTCAGGTAAACATTGATGTAAGCAGTCTGGCTATTGATATCCATGATGCTCAGGAGGCGATGGTTCAATCGAGGGCTGAGTTATCTCAATAGAGCGCTCAATTGGCTCAAGATGTAGTTGTTATAAAAGAACTTGTGCTTCAAAGTAACGAAATTTTTAAGAGCTTCTGCGAAGCAATGAAAGCTTCCGATGAAATCCGAAGAGAGATTGTTGCTGCAGCCCCTATTGAAGCAGAACTTAGGAGGGAGATTGAAGAACGAGTCCGAGTGGTTCAAAAAAAACTTTCTGCATTCAAGTCCAAGCTCATGTCTCTCAAGTTGATGAGTCCTGGTGCTTAAATTTGGCATTGCTTTTAGCTGGTGAATAAATTTGTATCGTTTTCATTTCAATTGTCGTCACTTTGTATCAAGTTATCAATATTGAATAAAAATGATATTTTGTCTTTTATCGCCTCTCTTGTTGAATTCTAACTTAGGATAATGAAAAATATTGCAAATGCTATAGGTGTGATGTTACCTTAGCGTAAATTCAAAATTTTCTTTATTACTACTTAGAATAATTCCAGAAATTTTCAATCGTCAATGGTGTAGTGTTAACATGACAACATACAAAGTAGGAAAACAAAATGATTATTTCCGAAACACACTCTGAATGGGCAACCCCCAGCCAAGCTTGGCTGAAGATTAAGAGAAAGGGGGCTTTATGACCTACGGGAAGTATCTCTTTAGAAACTTTTCGTTAATTGGCATCATGAGCCTATCACCTTTTTGATCGATGAGGCGATAAGCTCTGTTCGAATAGACTGATTCTATTACGAAGGACCCTTCCCATTTGGGGTTAAATTTCCCTTTGGTCTTGTGTGTCATCACCATAGGTCGTTTGACGGCTACGACCAAATTACTTTTCTTAAAAATCCGTTCTTTAACCTTTTGGTTGTAGGCTTTAGAAATCCGGGTTTGATATAACTCAATCTGCTGTTGAGTGTTTGGGTAAAAAATTGTTTTCATTGCTGAATTCATTATAACTTCGGGCGTTACAATAAATTCAAAACAAAGATAGCCTTTTTATAAGACATTCAATACAATGAAAATAAAATTACAACTCTCTTTCAAACAACACGCAACAGGTGTTTATCCCCTATTGCTTGCGTGGGATCTTTACCTGTGCTGGGGACGTTAATATCCGTGGACCGCCGCGAATCAGATCCGGTAGATAGAAAATTGAAAGAGCTCCTACTTCACTAAAAAAGTGTTCGCTTGAAGCTCTAAAATCAACCAAACAAAATCAGTAGCTCTTCTCGAGATTAAGACCAAGCCTAATCTCGAGGAACGGATCGACGGGGCTTTAGATCTCTCGAACACTCTCTCTTTATGCTGAAGAACTTCACCGAGATCAGTTAGCCTCCTCTGAAATTCGTGCTCCCTTGCTCTCCAACTCGACAGCACCTCCTCGTCTTGATAAAATTCCACCCCCGTGAATAAAGCCTCTAGGCCTGTATTTATAGGCTTCAGTTGGGGGTATATGGATAAGAATAAGTGATTTCATCTTATCTTTAGTCAATAACGGCCTAACCATGTTTATGGATGATATCAAGTCAGTTGGGAACCCTTGGAACAGATAAATCCCAAGAAAACCGCTCAAAACTGTCAATAACGCGTCCGGGGGTCGAAACAGCGCGACGGGCACTACTGACCCGCGGGGGGCGTGGGTCGGTGCGGCCTGACCCGCGCTTGCATGGGTCGACCGGATCCGACCCGTGCTGGCGCGGGTCGGCCAGTGCCGTCCCGTGCCAGCACGGGTCCGCCGCCTTTGCCGAACTTCTTTTTTTGGTGCTTTGCTATCCGGGACTTGTACTTTTCGCCGTTTCGTGTACTTGCCCATCGTGTTGACTTGTACACTCCGCGCGAGCTGATTGTCATGCGCGTGTTGATTGACGCGTGCGAGCTGATTGACGTGCATATATTGACCGACATGCGCGAGCTGATTGACGCGGGCGTGTTGACCATTGCGCGCTAGCTGATTGACACGTACGTGTTGACCGACGCACGCGTTCGGACAATTAGAGGTGGCTGGTGAGCGCACGATATATAGTTGGTTCGCCATTCCGGATCATGCACTTGTCAACGTCAGATAATTCTCCTAGACTCGGATAACAACGTTCGTCATCTTCTCTCCGTCTCAAGCTATGTGCGGACACCTATAGACATTTTTAGACACCTACAGATACCCCCTCCAAAGTATTTCATACTCATTCTTTTATAGAAGAGTCTGGAATGCTTTGGATAAGATAGACCCTTTCCTTAATCTCGTAGAGGGGCCTGTGAATTGTTTTAATTCTTGACTTCTTCAGTCTTCAATCTATTCTATGTTTTGTCGAATAGATGAAGTTCTTCCGGCACTACGTTTATCGTCTGACCGTTGTCAAAATCTTGAATTCAAATTGATGCGTAAGTTTCTGAATTTAGCTTGTGTCATTGAGTTGACTTTGAACTAATCATCTTCGTCAGAAATTCATATCTGAATGCGATTGAACTCCTTGGAATCATCCTTTAATCCGGAATTTTTCCTTAGCCTTATTTTGGCGACACCGTTGATGCGTTGACCGGCCTTGACTTTTACCGTAACGCGTTGACCGGCATTAACCTTTGCTGTAACATGTTATCGGTGTTAACATAGATTATACTCGTACGTTTGCTGGAGTCTACACAGTTTATGCTCTTAAGGTGTTGGATAAATGTCGAAGCTGCAGGACCAACTATTAAAACTGATTCATCCGCATGTATGTCTCTTATTCTGAAGTTATTGGATCCTCAAGCCATGAGACCAACTAATGAAGCTGGTGCATCAATGACTCTCACACTTCATATGATTTTTGGCAAACCCTCAGCCCTCAACGGGTTTGATGAGCCTTTACCGACTACCATTTGAGTCGGGCTAGCAAGCAGATTGTTTAAGTCTATTCCGCATGTAACGTTGTGCTGAGAGAGTTAACTTCCTTAGTGCTATGATAATGAATACGTAGACTTCGTCTTTCTTACGGGAATAGACTACCCGGTAACGTGTGTTAGGCGCTGACTCATCCTTACTTAGGATTCAGGATAAAAGTCCTCAGACTCGGATTCTGGTGTCTTCTTTAATCGGTGCAAGACTAAACCGACAACGCGTGTTAGGCGTAGACTTATCTCTATTTAGGAGTCGAGATAAAGTTCCCCACGTGTGTAAGGCGTGGATTTTGATGTTATGAATAACAACCTACCACAATGTTGAATATGTGGGCTTTTGTCCTTTTCACGGTAAAAAACTAACCAACAATGCGTGTTAGGTGCTGACTTATCCCTACTTAGGCTTCGGGATAAAAGTTTCCAGCCTCAGATTCTGGTGTCTTTCTTAATCGGTGAAAGACTAAACCGACAACGCATGTTAGGCGTTGACTTATCCCTACTTAGAATTCGGGATAAAATTCCTCGTGCGTGTGGGGCACGGATTTTAGAGTTATAAAAGTAGTGTTTTCTCTTGGGGCAAAGACGAACCCGATACTGGAAAGGAAGAATTTTATATTCTATTTCTAGTTACAAAGGAGACTCGAAGTGGGATCTCCACCCTAAGAATAAGGAAAGGTGAAACTAGGAGTAGGATCCCCACTCCGAGAATTGAAAAGATTCGGATAATTCTAACTATCGAAATGTTTGATTATCGAACTAAAGATGAATTTCTTGTTTATCGAGAGTAAATTGTGGTTTTGGCTCTAACTGTAGGAATGTTTAACCAAATGAGAGGTTTGAGACGACCCTAACTGTAGAAAGGTTTGATCGCTCGATTTAAAAGTGGACCTCTCATTCATGGAAGGAATCGAGAGGAGATTTTGATTGTGGTCCTAACTGTAGGAAGGTTTGACTAAGTGGGAGGTTTGAGATGATCCTAACTATAGGAAGGTTTTATCGCTCGATCTGAAAGTGGACCTCACTTTTATGGAAGGAATCGAGAGGAGATTATGGTTGTGGTCCTAACTATAGAAAGGTTTGACCATGTAGGAGTACAAATTACAGTGGGAGTGTTGATTCATATAAATTACTCGAAGGGAGTTCCTGGTGTTAAGTGATAAATACTTAACACAAAGTGGTTTGACAATCATCAACGATCAGGATATTAAAATTCTAAGTACTATGTCTAACAATGGGAATGTTGAGTGCACAGACACATCGAAAGTTTGAGTGGGAGTTTCTTATTCATCACCTTCTTGTAGTGACTGGGTTATCCTTAAGAATACACTATATAAAATTCTTTCGGGAACTTCCCGCTACATGAATCACCCACCCCAGCTTCCTTCGCGAAACTGGGTCTAACATTGTACTTAGTTGAATGACTGGGTTATCCTTAAGAATATTATGTATAAAAATTCTCTAGGAACTTCTCATCAAAGATAGGAAATAGTTTAGACTCATATACCTGTTAGAGTATGCAAGGAGCAGTTTAACCTCATGCATCTATTGGAGGATTGAGAAGCAGTTTATACAAGTATACTCTTCGGAGTGTTGCCGTTCTTATTTGGCTTATCCCAGTGTTATGATGCCGGCTTCAACCAGGGTTTGGATGCTATTTTTAAGAGCGAAGAAAGCCTTGGTAGGATGAAAGATCCTCCTGTGGTATGCACAGTACTTCGGATCCGTAGTGTTGTCCGCTTCCTCCTGATCTACGATAGGTGGTAGCTTGATCTTGTTATTTTCAAGGAGGGACTTGAAAATGACTGAAACGTCTTCGTCCTTGAAAGAGTACTCTTTTTGGAGTCTCGAATCTGAGGTCTTTTGTTGTCTCCGGAATTGCTGTTGTGATGCCTGATTAGCGTCAATAGCTGCTGCAGGTGCCTTCCCTTTGCCACGGGAGGTGAAACTTGATTTTGGAGGATCGACCATTGGTTGGCTTCTCTCGACTTTCTTCCTTCTGAGGAAGCGTTCGGTCCGTTCTCCACGCGTCTTCAACTCTTTCCAGGTATTGGAGGGTGCTACTCCCATAATTTCTAACACATCCAAAGAAAGGTTGTTGTGACAGGTTTGGAGGATGAAGTCCTCTGAGATCGGATCTCGGCAGTTCATTGCCTTATTTCGGAAGTGCTTAACGAAGTCGTCGACTGTTTTGTCGTCTTCTTGTTTCTCCTCGAAGAGTGTCCTGATGGATACCTTGGTGTCGTCATCAAAGAAATTACCGAGGAATGAGCTCTCCATATCGTCCGAGCTGTTAATACTTCTGGGCTTGAGACGACGTACCAATCGAAGGCCGGCCCGTGAAGGATACCAACGAATGACCGAACCATTAAGGCTTTATTGCTGGAGATCTTGCCAAAGTGGGACTTAAAGTAGATCACATACTGAGTGGGCGAACCCTTCTCGTCGAACGGCGTGAAGTTGATCAGGTTGAACTTCGCGAGATACGGGACCGAATCCTACTCTCTCGGGTAAGGACACAGAATCCCGGTCTTCTTTACCTCTCGATCAGACATTAGAGCATTGATTTTGCTCTCGAGGTCCTTCATCTTTTCGTCCTTGTCTGTATCATGCTTCGGACGATTTGTGAGAGGAACAACGGGGCCACCCCCAGTGTTGTCATCATTAGCGGGACCATCCCCGATGTTGCTATCTTCAGTAGGGCCACCCCGAGTGTTCTGGTCAACGGGAGGGTTCTCAGCATTAAGACGTTCATCCACATCTGAATCGTTACTTGCTTGGTTAGCAAGGTTACGACAGCTGGATTCACCGAACTGATTGGATAGAGCCTGAATTTGTTGGTCATGCTCTTCCTTCATCTGTATCATGGTCATTTTCAATTCGAACTTGAAGTTCTCTTTTTGCTTAGTCAAAGCATCCTCGATGATTTTAGCTATTTGCTCGGTGTTGATCATGAATGCTTCGAGGGATTGACCTGGGCTGGATACCGTATTATCAGAATCAACTGCAAAGTTAGCATTTGATGCTTCATCATCCGAGGATAATCCTTGATTCATCCTCTACTAGTCCCTTTGTCTAACAGTTCCTGACCATAAACGAGTTAGATGATACGATATGAGAGGGTCAGAATCAGAGGGTTGAATCGATTTTCCCCTATCAGCCATGTTACTTGTGACTTTTAGAATTTGTCACATTAAGCGGCCAATCGTTTCTTACGAAAACGCTTTGGTTTGGACTTAGCCATTCTGTTAGAGATCATCTTAAATACCGAGACACTCTGCGGAGCGGTCTTGGGGCAGCTACACGCTGATAATACTGCCCTGATAAACTTAGTGTACGTATAATAAGAGTCCATCTCCCGGATACCTCTCTTCCGAGACTTGTTGGTTCCCCCAGCCCGATAGTACAACTCGTCGATCAGATGACCGGAGCAACCTATCGTGTATTGGCATGATTTCCCAAGTATAACGTTGTCATCGTCAGATGAATACGTTTCTTTTAGGGGATTTGTTGCCTTGTTGGTGCTCTCAAGAGTCACGCATTTAGAGCCACGCATTTGTAAGCGTGAACTCTTGACGAGCTCTTGGACTATGACTCACGGTCTGAGGTGGTCAGTTAAAGGAGTTTTCCATGTGCGACCCTCAGCTCGAGTAGTTGCTCGGGGTTCAGTCACCGGACCCAAGCATTCTTTGATCATAAATTTACCTCGATCCTCATGCAAAGGACCTAGGCAATCCGCCATCCTCATCTTGAAACGGGACAAGTCCATGCTACCGTGGGGCTCCACCGGAGGTGCGGAACTCGATGGAATCGGAGAAACACATGGAGGACATCTTTTGTCTTTATCCTGGTACGGGTCAGACTTGAGTGACCCACGGTTTGGAGGGTCAGATTTGAGTGACCCACACCTTGAAGGGTCAAATTGAAGTGACCTGCGCCTTGGAGGGTCAGATTGAAGTGACCCGCGGCTTGGAGGGTCAGATTGAAGTGACCCGCGCCTTGGACGGTCAGATTGAAGTGACTTGGAGGGTCAGATTGAAGTGACCTGTGTCTTGGAGGGTCAGATTGAAGTGACCCGCATTTTCCGATCTTTTCGGCCGCCGTCTTAGACTTTGGCCTCTATACTTTATGAAGTCTTGGTGGCTTCTTTTTTACTTCTTCCTTCTGCAATTTTTTAGCTTCTTGCACAAGAATTCTTGCATGTGAAAGCAATGCGTGGCGTTTCTGAATCAACTCTTGAAGAGTCGATTGGGTCCTTTTGACGCGGATCCATTCATTCTTTGCTAGTTTGGAAGAGGAGGGGTTGTCCGCTCGCCGTTGCGGTGGTTGGCGCCTCCTAGACTTCAGATCCGCTTCATAACGTATTCCATTAATTGGCTCCAATGCCTTAGCCAGCTGACGTGTGAGGCGTTATCGTCGTCTCTGATGTGCTCTCTTTGATAGAATATGCATGTTATCAGCAGTCAACTCCTTGTTCAAAGGGTTCACATCTGCAGCTTCGGCCTCGTCGGATGCCGGCGGGGCCTTGTGAGCCACAAGTGTAGCGGTGACGAGAATATCTTCTTGTTGGACATTTAAAGCCTAGATCTTTCTTGAAGGAGGTCTTCCTGCGTCTGCGAGGAGAGGCAGATCTGGAGGAGGACAAATAATCCTCATACTTCTGCTGGTCGAACTCATATTCGACTTCTTCTTCAACCAGGAAGAGAATCTGAGGTTGCGACACATCAGCCTTCGCAGAAAGGCAGTCGGCTCCCACTGTGGGCGCCAGCCTGTTTAGGTAGAAAATTATTTTTATTGCTGAATTCATTACAATTTTGGGCATTACAATAAATTCAAAACAAAGATAGCCTTTTTATAAGACTTTTAATATAATGAAAATAAATTACAACTCTCTTTCAAATAACACGCAACAGGTGTTTATCCCCTATTGCTTGCGAAGGATCTTTGCTTGTGCCGGGGACGTTGATATCCATGGACCGTCGCGGATCAGATCCGGTTGACAGAAAATTGACAGAGTTCCTACTTCACCAAAAAAGTATTCGCTTGAAGCTTTGAAATCGACCAAGCGAAATCAGTAACTCTTCTTAAGATTAAGACCAAGCCTAATCTCGAGGAACGGACGGACGGGGCTTCAGATCTCTCGAACTCTCCCTCTTTATGCTGAAGAACTTTACCGAGATCAGTTAGTCTCCTCTGAAATTCATGCTCCCTTGCTCTCCAACTCGGCAGCACCTCCGCGTCTTGATAAAATTTCGTCCCCGTGAAATGAGCCCCTAGGCCTGTATTTATAGGATTCGATTAGGGGGTATTTGGATAAGAATGAGTGATTTGGTCTTATCTTAAGTCAATAACGGTCTAACCACATTTGTGGATGATATCAAGTCAGTTAGGAACCCCTGGAACAGATAAATCCTGAGAAAACCACTCAAAACCATCAAAACACGTCCGGGGCTCGAAACAGTGTGACGGGCGCTGCTGACCCGCGGGGGACGTGGGTTAGCGTGGGTCAGATGGATCCGACCCACGCTGGCACGGGTCGGACACCTCTGACCCGCGCTAGCAAGGGTCGGATCGATCCGACCCGCGCTGGCGTGGGTCGGCCAGTGCCTTCCCGCGCCAGCGCGGGTCCGCCGCCTTTGCCAAACTTCTTTTTTTAGCGCTTTGCTTTTCTGGACTTGTACTTTTTGCCGTTTCGTGTACTTGCCCATCATGTTGACTTATACACTCCGCGTGAGCTGATTATCGTGCGCGTGTTGACCGACGCGCGCGAGTTGATTAATGCGCGCGAGCTGACCGACGCGCATGAGCTGATTAGCGCGCGTGTGTTGACCGACACGCACGAGCTGATTGACACGTGCGTGTTGACCATCGCGCACGAGGTGATTGACGTGCACGTGTTGACCGACGGGCACGTTCGGACAATTGGAGGTGGTTAGTGAGCGCACGATACATAGTTAGTTCGCCATTCCGGCTCATGCACTTGTTAGTGTCAGATAATCCTTCTAGACTTGGATAATGACGTTCTTCCATCTTCTCTCCATCTCGAGCTGTGTGCGGATACCTATAGGCATTTTTAGATGCCTACACTGAGCTTGGAGTCGCTTGTCGTCTAAGGTTTCAAGTTCCTGAAAGCGCAGTCGATATTTCTCCTCCTCTGTCATTCCAATCGCGATGGCGACTCTCAGGGAAGGGATCTGGATTTCTAATGGTAGCACAGCTTCGTAGTCATATACCAAAGAGAACATGGTGGCTCTTGTAGGGTTCCTCACCATCGTGCGGTAGGCCCACAGACATTCACCGAGTCTTTCGTCCCAATCGCATCGACTCTTGGAAACGAATTTTTTAAGAAGCTTCACAATGGTCTTGTTAAAAGCTTTTGCGAGGCCATTTGCTGGTGGATAATATACCGTAGATGTAACACTTTGGATTTTAAACTTGTCACAAAATCTCTGAAATCCATAGCTGACAAATTGTGTTCCGTTATCATGGACTATTCGTCTCGGGACTCCAAAATGGTAGATGGCGTGATGTTTGATGAATTTAATCACATTCAAAGTATTGACTTCTTTTAGCGGGATTGCCTCCGTCAATTTGGAGAAGTAATCGGTTATGGCCAAAATGAATCGATGTCCTTTGGAAGTCGGAGGAGAGATTGATCCTACGATATCCATTCCCCACATCTTGAATGGCTAAGACGTAGATGTAGGATGTAAGCTCACTGAAGCTTGATGAATGAAGTCACCGTGGATTTGACATGTGTGACAATGCCTAGCATAGTCAATTGCATCTGCAAACATCTGTAGCCAATAATAACCAACTTGTCGGAGGTGGTCTCCTAACTTAGCCCCGGGTTGATGAGCTCAGTACATTCCGTCTTGAGCCTCCTTGAGAGCTCTTTTTCTTCCTTTCTGGAAAGGCATCGAAGCAAAACTCCATCGTACTATTTTTGATAGAAGATTTGGGAAACCATGTCGTAATAGAATCAGAGGGCCTTTCGTTTGATAGCGAACGTTTCCTTAGAATTATCGGGCAAAATCTCGTATAGACATAATCGATATACGGGAATCGCCAATCCCTGGGTTCAAACTCCATTGAGGTTGTGCAGACTTCTCCTGTCATAGTTTTGTTTGAACGTTCTTCTGAATGAAGCTTAGAACAATACAATTTGCGTCTAGTCACAGGAATTGTTGTTTCAGCCCCTGGTGGCAATGCTAATGAGGTTGCCAACGAGGCTAAAGCATCTGCATAAGCATTCTAAGCTCGTGGAATATATCCAATGAAGAAACCTTTGAGCTTCTTAGCTTGCTTTAGCACCATGAAGTAGTACGGGATTAGATCCTCATTGCGCACTTCGTATTCTCCTCGGACTTGATTTACGATGAGTTGAGAGTCACCGTAAGCCTCGAGATGTCGAATGTTAAGCTCTTCGGCAAATTGTATTCCTAATAGCAGAACGTTATACTCAGCTACATTATTGGTGCAAGGTTCGATCAGGGAAATTCCTCTTGGGATCACATGACAGTTTGGAGAGATGAATACTACTCCTACTCTCGCAATAATTGCTCCATGACGGTTTGCTCTGGATGCACCATCGAAGAATAACTTCCACACTTGCATAACTTCTTGAGTTATGCAAGCTTCGGCAACTTCTCGGGCAATTCTTCATACAACTTAGACGTCTCTAGTTCCGGATGATCAGCTAGGAAGTCTGCCAAAGCTTGACCTTTGACAGCCTTTTGGAGCATAAATTGTATGTCATATTATGACAGGAGGATTGCCTATTTTTCCAGTCGACAATTAAGAGAGGATTGTTTCGTCATTAGGACTCTCAAAAGATTTACCTTAGAAATGACATGGATTGTTTGTCCAACCTGATAATATCGCATCTTTTGGACAGTAAATACCAAAGTAAGACATTCTTTTTTTACCGGATTATATTGGTGTTTGGCTCCCATCATGGTCCTACTTAAGTAGTAGATGGCTTGCTCCTGTCTTTGGTCATTATTTTAGGCTAATAAAGCTCCAAGAGAATGATCCATAGCTCTCACATATAATGGAATGACTTTCCGATATCAGGGCCATAAGAACCGGTGATTAGGTGAGATATCTCTTAATCTTCTTAAATGCTTTTTGACAGTCTCCATCCTAAATGAAGGATAATCCCTTCTTCGAAAAAGGTTGGTATCATCCTGAGAGATTAGATATGAATCTCCGGATGTAAACCAATCTGGCTTGCAAACCTCTAAGTTCTTTGAGATTTTTCAGAGGTGGCATGTCTTGGATCGCACGAACTTTCTCTGGTTTAAGAGAAATTCCCTTGGATGTAACTATAAATCCCAGGAATTTTCTGCTCGACATCCCAAAGAATGATTTTGTCGGGTTCATCTTCAGCCGATATGTTCGCATGATGTTGAACATTGTCTTCAAGTCTGTGAGATGATCACCTTTGTGTTGGCTTTTCACTGCTATGTCATCAACGTAGCATTCAATCTTTTTTTGTAAATATTCGTGAAAGATTGTGTTCATTGCTAGTTGATAAGTAGCACCTGCATTCTTCAATCTGAAAGGCATTACTGTGTAGCAATATACCCCTAGTGGTGTTCTGAAAGCGGTATGTTTTTTATCTCCAGGGTGCATTTTGATCTGATTGTATCCTGAGAATCCATCCATGAAAGACATCCTCTCATATCCGCAGGTATTGTCGATCATGACATCTGTGATAGAGAGTGGAAACTCATATTTTGGACAAGCTGCGTTAAGGTCATGAAAGTCTATGCATATGCGGACCATACCGCTTTTCTTAGGAACTGGATCAATGTTGGCAACCTAGTCAGGATGTTGTTCCTATCTGACAAAGCCTGAGTCTATAAGCTTTCTGACTTATGACTCAATCGCTTTCATGATCTCCGGACGAAACTAGCATTGTTATTGTTTGATAGGTTTAACGTCCGGATCTATGTTGAGATGATGCATGGCTATTTTTGGGTCAAGGCCAGGAATGTCTTCATAATTCCAAGCAAAGACATCTATATATTCTTAAATGAGAGATGTAAGATCTTCTTTCTCGGATGGTGATAGGCTTTCACTTATGAAGATAGGTTTAGGGTCGGATTCACTTCCCATGTTGACCTGGATTATTTTATCTTTAGTAGGCGGCTCGCGTGGTTCGAAACACATATCCCATAAGATGTTAAGGCGTTTGATCAAAGGGCTATTGGTTGATTCGATCAACTCTTCGTCACCCCCTGCATCTTCATCTGGGTGACTAGTTGAAACAATGTTCATGATCAAACTTTTAAAGAAAGGTCCAACGATGACATTGGATTCCCATGATGATGTCCCAGATGAATGATCTTGACACAAACAATCACCGATTTCATTTTCTGAAAGGGAAGGAGTTGTGACGTAACCCACACCTCTTCCAGATTTCTGACAATAATCTGGAGGGTTTCCTTCGGGAGTGAGAGACATTTGGATGGGCGTTCGCCTTCCTTTCCCGAAGTTTAAACCATGTTTTTCATTAAAATTATATCCCATTCGTTTCATCAGAAATATGGAATTAGGTTCATGGTAATAGAATTGAGGAATTCCATTATCTTCTTCTGAACTTCCTTGTTTGAGTAATTCAGGTTTAACTTTATCGAAGTGGATCAGCTTCTACCCTCTCCTTTTGGACGAAACTTTGAAGAAAGCCTTATGGGCATCTTCTATTTCTTCAGCTGAAACAAAGGATGATTTAATCGGTAAGTGAGTGATGTCTTGGCGTATAATGTGCGCCATGGGTTGGTACCTGCATCAGTATCAATCCCTATTTGTTTATTTTTAGAGGACACATCAGACAAGTACGCCAAAATACAGTCTTCATTAATGCACCACTCACTCTCACTCGGTACATTATTATTGCTCTTAATTTGACCCAGTGCATCAAAATTCAACTCCCATGGACAATTTTATTCAAGATCTGGCTCGATGTCGGGTTCGTTGCCACTGTCAACATCTTCTTTCTCCTAAGATTCCAGGTAGAAAACGGAGTCTATATGAAAGCTCTCCACTCCTCTGAAAGGACGCTTCTCCACAATTAGGGTTCGGACTTCCCCTTCATCATTAGCGTACTTCATGACCTGATGTAAGGTAGATGGGACAATGCGGTTTGTATGAATCCATGGTTGTCCCAATAATAAATTGTAGGACGTGTCCGCATCTATAATATAACAAGTCACCTCAGATTTGAGATCTCTGATTTGATACCTGAGCTTGATCTTCCCTAGGGGTCGAGTACTGTTAGCATTGAAACCGAAGATAGTGGTCCGGGTAGTATTCAACCGATGTATAGGAATCCCTAAGACCTGCATGACTTTGTAAGCCATGATGCTAAGTGCTGAGCCCGAGTCAACTTGGACACAGCTGATTTCTGAGGACCCAATGTACCATGTGTAGTACAAAGGTCTATCATGCTTGTGCTTGACCTGCATGTCATCCTGAGTAAATGATATGCATGGTAAACTTCTTGCTGCTTGTAGACACTGTATACAAGACTGGCCTTCAAAAGCTTCAGGAATCAGAGTAACTTGTGTAATGAATCTTTCCGTATTCGTTAAAGCTTCAATTAGAGCTTCCTTGGTGGTTTAAGACAATCGCAGAAGCTCATATAGGATAATCCCGGCCTGTATGTTTGTAATACCCCAACCCTTGAGAGGGTGATGTGATTAGTATTGATAGATTTGATTGGAATACTCATACCACCAAGATGCATCTTCTTTTCGGGAACCCAACTCTTAGAAACTCCAAAGTTAAGCGTGCTTAACCTGGAGAAGTTCTAGGATGGGTGACCCCCTGGAAAGTTTTCCAAGGAGCGCGTGAGTGAGGACAAAACGTGCTGAAAAGACATATGGTGGTTTGTGAGGCCAGTCCATCAGATCTAACAGCGTACTGACTCCGGGATTCCGGGGCGGGACGTTACAAATATGTTGGCCAACTGCGCCAAGATATTGAATGGGAAGGGAGCGTTCGATCCTCCGACTTCTTGAAGAAGATTCTTGTTATATCGTGTTTCCTTTAATTTTCCTTTATCAATTGACTTTTGAGGAATATAACCCCTAGCATCTTGGTGTTGTTCCTCTGCTTCTTGAGCATTCTGATCATAGTCTTTCAGGTAAGCTTTTCCTAATCGGGTGTCAGGGTTGCCTCCTAGGTCTGCTGTAAGAACGATCCTCTCTTCTTCTGAGTATGTGAGAGGTTTGAGATGATCATCATTCTTATTAATGGAGGGGCTAATCATGTTAGATGATTTAGCCTTGCCTTCTTTCCCTCTGGACGAGGTGTTCTTCTACTGTTGGTCTTCAACCAGATCGGGATAGACCCACATGATCTCCCCTTCCGAGGTAGTGAGGGGTACCAACCCTTTATCTTTCTGACCATATGGGTTAGTGTTTTTCATATGCATTTCCCCTTTATAGATGGAGATAGCTCTATCTGTAGCTGCTACCGAAGAAAAATTATCGAACTGGACCGCTATCAAATTAGTAGATACGTTCTTCTGCTTGGGCTTCAATGTAAGAACATTGGCATTCACCAAATTTTGTAGGATATCCTTGAAAACATAGCATTTTCTGGTAGGATGTCCAAGAAACCTGTGATAACGACACTAATTAGGATCCATTTTTCCTACCTAGTTTCCTGATCTCAGGAAGTTGCAGTTTATTGTTCTTCCAAAGTAACTAGAACAAAGTGTCCACATACTCCTCTTTAAACGAGTACTGCTTGGGTGCTCTTTGATGATTTGGTGCTTTGCCTTGCTTGGCAGGTGATGCTCACGTGCTGGCATCGGCAGCCAAAGTCTCCTTTCCCTTGGACCGTGGAGTATTATTCTGGTTGTGTTGTTGCTGCTGCTTTGGTTGAGTAGCTTCCTAATCCTTGACCCAAGCAACAGTTTCTTCGGCTTGTTCTCCTTGTGAAACCAATTGTCTCCAAGAGCGACATTCCGCCACTCCTATTTGAGCAAGGAGCTGGGTCTGCAAGTTATGCCTACAAGTTTTGACCAAAGTAGATTGGGTCATACCTGATAGGCATCGCAATGCCATGCTATGGAATATTTCTACATAAGTCCTTCCTTTGCTTGGTGGCAAGAAGGGTTGGGACAGACACTTCTGTATCATCCTCAAAAAACCTGGCTAAGAAAAGCCATTCCAGATCTACCCATTTTTGAATAGATCCAGCAGACAGTTTCATAAACCACACGAAGGTAACTCCCTTAAGAGTGTCGATGAACAAGCGAGTCATAATGGCGTCGTTTGCTACCACATCTCCGGTCTGTGACTTGAAATAGTAGATGTGTTGATTTGGTGATCCTGTACCGTCGAAAGGTTGCAAGGTTGGGGCCTTAAATTTTGGTGGATAGGGAGCCGTGTCCCATTCGGCAGGATAAGGTCGTACTACTCCTTCCTTGAGAAGCTCGCTCCTATTAGCAATCGTATTGAGGCGAGCCTCTAGTTCATCCATCTTAGATGATTGAGGATTTTGCTCCTTTTTGGTTTCTTTCTCATTTTCGGATGAAGACTCTAGGGTGTGAGTCTCACGTTCTGAATTCTCATGTGCCTTCTGTTTTCCCTTCGAAATTGTCCTCCGGGAAGATTCAGACTTTTGGCCTCTTTCTTCAATGAAATAACTCCCCACCGATTGATGTGCCACTCAAAAATATATATAATGATGCCATCTTAATGGAAAATATGCTTGAGGAATGCTCTAACTCCCATACTCTTTGATGCCTCAGGACGCCATCTTAATGGAAAATATGCTTGAGGAATTTGAAATCAATCTTTATGAAGAAAGACACTCAAGATATGACGATAGAGAATACCCCAGAACTCATAAATCCTACAACTACAATGAGTCTTTTCTCCATCCCAAAATACCCTATGCTATTGGCTTTGTGTGTTTTTATAATATTGTACTATGAAATCATTTGCACAATACACAATCACAATGTACTGAGTTGCCCTCTCAAACTCCTCTCAAAAAATTTTAAAGGAAAATGGTGTCAATACACTATGAGCTTGAACTTCCAATGGGGACAAACTTTTCCAAGATCTTCTATGTGTGTTCAACATAGTGCTAGGTGTTTGCTTTTGCACAATATCTTCAATAGCAAGATCAACCTATGAGCAAATTATAAAATAAATAACAAATTCAAAAAACAAGGATATGCAAACTAAATTATTTATAAAGAATGAATTTGAAATAATTACATGTTTTACGAATTGTCTCAAACATGTACGTAGACCTATGAACCGCTTAATAAAAGCATTGATACTTTCTGATCTTACGGTTGTTGTCATTCCTCTAAAGGAATAATCACGAAGACAAGCGGGTACCCAAAAGTGCCTCATCTCGTACAAGCCTTGCACATGTTTGTTCATATGCATTCCATACTTCTCCATCACTTGATGCCATTGTTGTTCAAACTCAATAGGAGTCTCCAACTTATATAATTTATAAAAATCAGTACACCAACTTGAATATCGATTTCGTAAAAGTCTGATAAACCAACTACTAAATTTGGAGGTAATGTGCCATATACAAAAGGCATGCTTGGTTAATGGCATATCAATTGATATAGCTTCGGCCATCCACGGGTCTTGATCAGTCAATATTGTCTTGGGAGTTCTTTGCATCAATGATATAAAAGTCTGAAAATAATTTTTTGTTAAATAAAACAATAGTAAAATATATTATGCTAAAAAGAGACAATGACTCAACAATTTAAAATAATGCATTAAGTTACCTTCATCAACCATGAAAAGGCATTCCTCGTCTCATTCCGAAGAAGAGCGCAACCAAATAGAAGAGTGTTCCCATGGTTATCAATACCCACAAAAATACCAAAAGGCATGTCATATGAATTCACCTTATAAGTAGTGTCAAATGCAATGACATCTCCAAATCTTTGATACCAATCAAAACATGGTGTTGGTGACTAAAAAATATGCTCCAATCTTTGGTCCTTATCAAGTGTGTAATTGTACTGAAAAACAAGATTCTCTTCTTTTGCCTTGTAACAATAATGCAAAAGCTCCATCGCATCATTATCAACATTATTCCTAGTGATCCTACTTAAAAAGTTATGACCATCTTTAGACATAAATGAAAGATGTCCATGTTTAACATTTTTCTCAAGCTCCATCACACGCATAATTTGTCTAACCGAAAGACCTCCTTCTCTTAGTAGAAGTATTCTCTCCTTATCTTCTTTGGTGATGGTGCGATAAGATGGGAGAAAGCGTACTTACTCAGGTGATAATAACTCGTGATTGTGGTTAGCTATGAACTCCGTCACATGCCATTCTTGAGAAAATATATCAAAAAGCATTTTTAAAGTAATACACATGTGAGCCTTACTCTCACTTTTTATTGAAATTTTATCTCGTTGTTGCTTTGATGGGTCTATTATTTTCAATGAGGGTTTCCCTGCACATGAGCAAAAAAAATCACGCATACTTATTTCTTCATCTTTATTCTTATCAAATCTACCTTTTCGAATTGAAAAGCCTTGAGCTTTTGCATATCCCTTGTAGTAAACAAAAGCCTCCTCTTCACTTAAAAAACATTGACCAACAAAAGGCTCAAAGAAAATATTCATGATATGTTCTCTACTTTCATCTTCTAAATCTAATTTCTCCACTTGATGTAACTCACAATCATCATTCTCTGGTGGTAATTCATTCAAATCAAAGAACTTTGTGACAATACCTCTATTGGAACCACTTTCCATTGAAGCTTCATCCATCTATTACATAAAAAAACAAGAAATATAAATTAAAAGTAACAAAATATATAAAAAATAAAATAGATAGCAAGCTTCCTCTTCAATGGATAATAATCTGTTGGATTTACAGTAATTTGGTAGAAGATAAACCCGGGAAAAAAACCCAGGGAAAAATTGTGGTACATTAATCAGTGGGGAGTTGTTTCATTGAAGAGGAATAATTAATTAGTAGGGGAATAATTAATTACTACATTAATTAGTACTTTGGAAGAAGGTATAATTAATGACATTTGTTTTTCTTATCGGGTGCCCAAGGGCACTTGATAGAAAAACGGTTTTTATTCATAGTCATATATAGCCAAATTTAAAAGAGTTGTATTATCATTGTTTTAAAAGAATATATGTTATGGATGCCTCAATACACACGATCAAAGATGGCATCTTAGCTCGGTCACGTTTAGTCATGCTTTGACAGAGAGAATGTTATTTTGAGTTGGCGATCAATTGGTTTTTACAAGGTCTTAATTGCAAAAGGACATGGACACCAAATTAAGTTGGAAATAATCTTGATCAATTACAGATTCTAATTGATTAGGAAACCCGCATACACTAAAATTCAATTTGCTGACATAATCAATAATATGGAAGTTCTATTCCCACTGTGATTCTATTTCCTTAAGAAGCAAGCAATTGGCCTTTTTGGATCTATGTATACATATAGGGTCATCTGAGATTAAATTGTCATCAATCTACTAAGCACTATTCAAGAAGAGAGAGTTCCCTTGTGAAGCCTATTTGATATTTTTCTCTTTTATTCCTTTATTTGAGAAAGATTGCATTAGGCTTTTGGGGTGTATTAGGGATTGAGTGATTGAGAGATCTCCGCATTGTATTTCTCACAAATTGTTAGTAAAGCTATTCTCCTCCTTTGCCAGTGAACGTAGGCTATAAGCTGAACCACATATATCCTTGTGTTTTTGTATTTTTGATATTTTTATGCTTTCATGTGGTTGCTATTATTTTATCCTAGGGATTTGTCATAACAAATTGGTATCAGAGCACTTAGCTATCGATCGGACGATAAGATGACGACAACCACTATGAAGTGGGATATCAAGAAGTTTGATGACAATATCAGTTCTTTCCTTAAGTTAAGATGATTGATGTACTGACACAGAGCATATTGAAGAAGACTTTATTCAGGAAGTCGAAGAAACTGGCTACCATGACGTAGGAAGATTCGAGTTGTTCCTATTACATGTTTCCTAATCAGGACTGGTATGCCACATATGAAGCTGTTGATGGTGGAATTATTCTAATGGGGAATAACACCTCATGCAAGACTGGTGGGAAAGGGACAATTCGAATTAAGATGCATGTTGGAGTCACCAGGACCTTGACTGACGTGAGGCACTTTTCAGGTTTAAGGAAGAATCTCATCTCTTAGGGTACTCTTGATAGTCTTTGGTGTAATTTTTCAGGCGAAGCTAGAGTTTTTAGGATTACAAAAGGCTCTCTTGTTGTTATAAATGAAAAGAAGATCGGTAGCTTATATGTTTTGCATGGTTCTACAGTTACCAGTTCAGCCGTAGTTGCATTATTGATATCAAAAGCAGATACTATCAAATTATGGCATACGCATGAGGCTTGGTCATATAAATGAGCATGGATTGACTGAGCAGAGCAAGAAGGGCCTTTATATGAACAGAGTATGAGAAAATCTAGGTTTTGTGAGCATACATCTTCAGGAAGTAGAAAAGAGTGATCTTTATTATGGCAGTGCATCAAATTAAAGGTACTTTGATTATATCCATTCAGATACTTGGGGATCTTCTCAAGTTACCTTGAAGAGTGGTAGTTCGAGATATTTATTGACTTTTATTAATGGCTACTCTAGGAAAATTTAGGTCTACTTTTTGAGACATAAAAATGAGGTGCTTGTAACTTTCAAATAAAGGAAGTCTTTGATTAAGAAGTAGACTGGAAGGCTGATTAAGAGGCTTAGAACTGATAATGACATTGAGCTTTGTAGAGGAGAATTTAATGAGTTCCGCAAGAATGAGGAAATTGTTGTACATCGTACAGTCCCCCGTACACCACAATAGAATCGAGTGGAAGGACATATGAACATAGCTTTTTTGTAGAAAACTCATTGTACGTTGTTCAATGTAAGTTTAGGCAAAGAAAACTGGGCAGAAGCAGTGATCGCTATCTACTGATATCGATTATAAAACTCCAGAGGAGGTTTGGTCTCGTAAGCCTGTAAATTATTCTAATCTTAGAATATTTGGTTGCCCTATATATGTGCATGTTAGTCAAGAGAAACTTGAGCCTCAAACAAAGAAGTGTATATCCTAGGTTATACATTGGTGTTAAGAGTTTTAGGTTGTGGTATCCTCATCCGAAGTCTCCTAAGATTATTTTCTACCGTTATATCACTTTTGATGAGTCTGATATGTTTTATCAAAAAAAAAAATCACTAGTTTTAGTTGATCATAATGTGCGCACTATACACTACAAGAAATTACATCTTTAACGAAAGGATTTACCTTCGTTACAGAGCTGAAAACCAACATTATTGTATGCTAATGACAGGAAAAAATCCCTTCGTCACCCGTCGTTGAAGCCTTCTTCGCTAAAGGGTCATGAAGGTTATAATACCCGTCGTTATAGAGTCTATAACGATGGAACATATTACTATCGCTACAATCAGTGTGATTTTTTCCCGTCGTTACCATTAGTGACGGGGATATTTTCCCGTCGTTACCATCAGTGAAGGGGATATTTTCCCATCGTTACAATTATTTACGGGGATATTTTCCCATTGTTACTTTAAATGATGGTTTTTTTATTCCCGTTGTTGTTGTGTAATGATGGTTTGTATGCCCGTTGTTATTGTGTAATAATGGGTGTCAACCCCATCGTTGAAGACCAATTAATGATGGTTGGATACCATCGTAAAAGTCCTCATGATGAATAATTAGTAACCCATCAACGATGGTGTTTTCCCTTCGTTGATGAACAAAATACGGTTTATAATACCGTCATTGTAGACTACAAATTTTTAATATACATTAATGGCAATCTTTCCATTTGTATGCAACTATCATATTATTCTCAACATGACACTAAGATTCACAACACAAATATATTAAAAATACCCAATAATAAATAAAAGTGAAAACAAAAACTCCATTCATTAATAACATTAATAAATAAAATTCCACCATCCTCAAATGTTCAATACTAATAACAAGAGTTTATATCTCAAAGAAAAATACGTGAAACTATCAAAACAAATTAAAACACATTATTTCATCTCTAATCATCGTCAAAAGAAGACTCGAGCTACCCCCTCCTAATCTTGCATGGATAGCCTGGAAAATTAAAAAAATCACATAATTAAGAAATATCAATATCTAATTAGAAACAAGAATATCTAATTAGAATTGTTCACAAGGAATAGAAGAAAAGAAAAGAAAGCTTTGTAGTTATATATTCATTAGCATTATAGTGAAATTTAAAAGTTCAATCACAAGTCAGATGAATGACTTACTAAACAAACCAAAATAATCTGCTTCCCCCAAAGGTCTGTCACATAGTTCCTCAAAGGGAAAATATGCACATCCATTAGCCCCTAACGGAACTTGAAGAATAGGAAATATCAATTAATAAATTTTCTTTACTAAATGTAAGTCAGACTTTATTAATAGATGAAAGTTATACATCAAAAGATTAGAAACCTGCAGTTGTCTTCTCATAACAACTTCCACAACTTGTGGAAAAGGAGTTCCTTCCCAAATTATCTGCTGAAACTTCTGTTTAAGAAATCAAGAGTACTCACGTCCAACAAGATAGAAACCTTGTTCAGCCTGCAGAGAGTAATAAACATATGTTGCTTAAAGTATTTTTGGGAGCTTCATATAATAACATTTAAAAACTTACATTAGTCATTTTCCGGTAATCAGTGGAAGAACCAATTGCATGAGCAATACATCTGTCCTGCATTGATCAGTTTCATTTAAACAAATGTGTCGTGTTGTGTATGAAAATGACAGATTCTTCATTCTATATTTAATACGAAAGTACCTTTAGGGTTGCAATAAATGGTAAAAATAGATCCCTCTGTAGACCACCTTCATAAAGGTTATCTGGTGCACGATTTGAAGTGGAGACCAGAACCTGAATAAAAAGTAGTCATCTCAGGTGAAAATCTCCCAGTTAAAGAATAAGACGTAATAAACTATGTGCACAAAGAACAATTTAAGAGGATTAGAAGGCAAAGTTTAGTACATACAACTCCTTTGTTGAAAAGATGTCCAAAGAGACAATTTAATATCAAAGCATCAGCAACATCATTCACCTATAATTACAAATTTAATATTACTACTAAGAAGAACCCCATTGAAATAGCGGAGAACTAGAATATAACAAAGTGACATAAGGACCTACCCCTGAATTTCTAACATACCATGAATTCGTCATGACATAAAAGAATAGACTCTTCTGATATTTCCCCTGCAACAACTTCAAGTGGATTTTCAACTCCTTTATGCATCTGCACTCATACAAACAAAAATCAATTATAGTACAGCAACAAGAGGAGTACATACATGTTTCATTATCAACTAAGAAGTGGGGAAGTTAACATAATTCATCCTAGACAGTAAAAGATTAATAGTACAAAGCATTAATATCTGTAAACGACTGTGGACATTCAACATAAAATCATGGAAATATATTCTTTTCTTCTCCAGTTAGATGGCATGTACGAGGAATAATAAGTAATATATTCTATGAAATGTAAGAGTCCAAATATAGTGATAAAATAGAAGAATATGTGTGAGGTATATATATGTGCATGGCTCATTATAGTTTACAGTGCACAAATCCTCACAATAAATCTAGGACCGATAACTCTTAGAACGAAAAGGATAAAAACCAGACTGTGAACCATATGGAACTATAAACATGTCCATCCAGACGTCCTAATATATTGATTAGGCTGCTAGTGATGAGGGCCACTATTTTGTCTTATACCATTAACAAGCACAAACCAGAATGAAACTTGCCCATGTGACTCAAATACATGTCCTGTAAAACCTCTGTTTGATTTGGGTACTTTGAATGAGGGTATCAAATAACACCAATCACCACTAATGTGTATCAACTAATGCAGCAATCAAAACCTATCATCTGTAGTTAAAAGGTATTTTAAAAAGAAAACTATGACTAAAAAGTACCACATAAAAAATATCAAATGTGAATTGAGAAATATGCCCCCAATAGACCTGAGTTTGAAATTAATCAGAAACTGAACTCGCACTACTGCCTCAAAGATACATCATCGGTTGCAAACCAGCTCCTCTCAAACAAATTGAAAGGAGAAGAAGTTACTGGCTAGCATATTACCGAGAGTAATGTAACTTAATTTAAGTCGGATGTCTGAAAGCACTTATATCACAAATGTTCCCTTCTAGACATATTGAGCAATTATACAAACAAGAATTGGAAACTAAAAAAGAAATGAATGATTAGTATCTTGTGAAAGAAGAATACTGTAAACACATGAGAGATAAATAACCAATCACAATCACTTACAACTGATCATAAAATAAATCTATATGCATCGTCTTTCCGGTCCCAACTCCTCCGTAAAGGTATAGTCCTCTCACTGGATGTGCAAAAAGAAAAATGATATTTATAGATGAAAATATATAGTGCATGGATCCCTACAAAATTACTAATAACATTATTTTGTTGGTGCTTAAAGATACATGTACATTCAAAACCTATCATCTCATCTTCTATTATCTATATGGAACACAACTAAATCTACAGGGGGCAAAATGCGGGTGTGAATGAGAAAAGCTTTGCTTAATACTTTATTCAAATCAAGGATTATGTCCTACCCTTACCGCAAGTTTTATTTTCAGTGATCAATTTACTTTTCTGATAGATATCAAAATCAACATAAACGATACACTATATACCTGAAGCACTGTAATGCTCCCCTCACGAGGCCACGATCTGGATAGATGAGAAACAGCCTTCTTCTTCTTCCTCCTCCCTGAAAAATTTCTCAGATCCTACTCAAACATCGAATCATCCATTGCAGCCGACAATCCAAAATCCACCATTGGTGAACTGATCTGACCCTTCCCCTTCCTAAAATTAATCTTCTTCTTCTTCAACATTCCATACTCCTGTTAAACATTCGTCAATTTAACTACCCCTAACTTATCACCACCACCACCATCATCATCGCTACTGCTCTCAGATTGATTACAGAAACTGCTCTTCAAGATTCTTCTTTTTTGCTAACCATCCTGATTTCAGTATCTTGCTGCTCCCACCAATCCCTTCGAGATAATCTTCGACCATCTCATCATCAATCTCAGAATCGTCATCGTGATCGTCAGAGGAAGAAGATTCATCTGCTGATTCTCCCTCTTCTTCCTCCTCTTCAGATGAATCTAATCCCATCATAACCCCACTCTCCTCATCAGGATCACGGGCAGAGGTAGGAACACTGGCGCTGGGCGGTAGCGGCGCTGGGCAGCGGCGCTGGCATAGGGAAGAGACGGGGTGATTGTATGCCGACGTGATTAGTAATGAGAACTTTTAATTAGGGTTTTGTTGGTTCTTTGGGTTTCGGTTCTTTATATTAATTTTGATTAGTGGGTTGTTTGGGTTAGTGGCTGGCCTGTTATGATTAGGATTAGGATTAGGAGTTGTGATTAATGAAGGTAATAGACTCCTTCGTGTTTTAGGAGGCCCAATAACGACAGTATTAGAACTAAATCAACGAAGGCATTAGAAAACCGTTATCCCACCTCACATCATTACTCTACTAATTGTGATAACTCGATGAAGGGATTTAAAATCGTCGTTATTTTACACAAATTAATAACGATCAACTGGTCCCTTCACTAATTTTGGTCGTTAAATACCAGATGAAGTGGAGTAAGAAATTTGTGATTCAGCTCTTCAGCAGGATAAGATTATGGGAGTTCAGTAGCCAAATCTCATTTAATTAGATGAAGCACCTTAGCAACTGTATGAAGAGCAGAAATACACTATTACTAGATATTGGTCTAGGTGAGGTCATCAACCACAGGAGATTTGAACATACAATAGCTTATGCATTGTCAGTAGACAATTTTGTCAACTATTTAGGAGCTACTTCAGGTGATGATTTCACTAAGAGTTATGGTCGTTATATGAACAATTTAGTTGATTTATTGAGGAGGCCTCTTTCAGTTGGCAAGTTCAAGCTAGGCTTGGACTTGATCGATATGTGATGTAGTTAATGCCCTTTAGGGTTGTTGGAGAAGGTGAAGTAAATTAGCTCAAGGTAGATATTTGTTATAAATGCCTCAAATACACACGATCAAAGTTGGGATCTCGGCTTGGTCATACTTTGGTCGAGAGAATGCTATTTTAATTAGGTAATAAATTGGTTTATGCAAGGTCCTAATTGCAAACAGGCATGGACACCTAATTAACTTGGAAATAATCTTGATCAATTACAAATTCTAATTGAATAGGAACCCACATATACTAGAATTTAATTTTGAATTCAATTTGTTGATATAATCAATCATATAAAAATTCTATTCCCACTATGATTCTATATCCTTGAGAAGAAAACAATTAGCCTTTTTGGAATATATCTATTCCTCTATAATAATGAGAGGATCCAAGATTGACTATTCATGCTACAACAAATACTATAGCAATGTTACTGTAACACATGCATGGAACAAACCACTGTAGAACTATTATTGTAGCACCGCTGGGACTGTAGCATTTAAAAATGGTACTGTAACAGTATTACTTAAGCTCAGGCGGGATACTGTAGCATTAAAAAATGTTACTATAGCACTTACAAAAACTATATTTAAATACAGAATTACTGTAGCAGAAATACAAAAATGGATGCCGTGCTTTGCACGGGGTGCACACTAGTATATATATATGGTCATCCGAGAATAAATTATCATCAATTGACGGTGCACCAATCAAGAAAAGAGAGTTTTCTTGTGAAACCTATTTGATATTTTTCTCTTTTATTCCTTTATTTGAGAGAGATTGTATTAGGCTTTTCGGGTGTATTAGGGATTGAGTGATTGACAAATATCCACTTTGCATTCCTCACAAATTGTTTGTGAAACTATTCTCTTCCTCCACCAGTGGACGTAGGTTACAAGTTGAATCATGTATATCTGCGTGTTTTTATATTCTTGATATTTTTCATGCTTTCGCGTGATTGATATTAGTTTATGCTGAAGTACATCATCAATCTCATCATCGTATTCTTTCACTGTCAATTGATGTCACTTTCATCATATACTGAGTGGCAAAGTAAACAGTCAACGAATCATGCATCTTATCATTGCATGTTTGACCTCCACTCATGCAAGAGATTTTTCCTGAAAAAAAACATAGAGATACACCAGATGAGATACACCAGATGAGATCTTCAATAGGCATCAAAGTAATCTTCAAGAGATGAACGATTTATAGCCCCTAGAAAATACGAACTGTGTGGATGTATTAAGAACCCTCTACTGATATTTGAATCTTACTCCAGCTATATCAGTTCCTAGTTCAAGAAAATTAGCAAAGATAACAAAAAACTCAATTCTTATCCCTGAAATCGTCATTACCACGACCTGTGATCCTCAAAGTTTTAAACTAGCCAGTACTAACCCAATTTTTCTACAGCAAAAGTTGGCTCTTAAGCTGATTTTCTTTCGGTCTACCTATCACGAGACCAAAGACAAAACTGAATTTGTTTAAAACGGAGCCAAAATCAATCCTCGCCCAATTTTAGAATTGTTGTCAAATGCATCCTAATCTCTCATTAGGTTTTAGAGTTTTATTCACAAAAACTACGTTTAGAATAGGGTGAAAATACAAGAACCACATTTCAAGTTCAATTTATACAGAAGCCATCTTTAAAGGAAGTTTTAGTTGCGATCAATCACTGCGATCAAATTTCGGGTTAAATTTTGATTGAAATCCCAAAATGTTCTTGAAAAATACACTAAAAAATATATCAACTTTGGCTTTGACTACATCTCATGTGCCTGTCACTCGTAATTTTAAGGGTATTTTGGAGATTCAATTGAAATTTTATCAAAGAAATAGGTCAAGGTGGTTGATTGCAACTTGAAACATCCTTTTTTTAAAAATAAAAACGGAAACTTCTTTAAAGATGGTTTTGTATAATTTGAGCTTTAAAATGGTTTTGGAATTTTCAACCTATTTTAAAGGTGTTTTGTTTGAAAAAAAAATCCTCGTTCTTTATAGTTATCTGGAAAGTTAACAGAGAAACATTACTAAATAGTGCTCGTATGACTGTAGGGTAACTTAATTATTTTTATACTTTTGTATATACATGACACAAAGTCAAAATAATTTCTCATGAATTCATATCATAAATCATAAAATATAATTTTATGTTGCAGTACAAATAGTATAAAATTTATAATTCATGTTATCATTTCCACGGTTAGATAAACTCTATTCTATTTTTATAACAACCAACATGTCGTTGGTCCAATGGTAGACAAGCTGGTCCCCCAGCAACCCCAGCAACGAGCAAGATTAGTCCCATCTCGAATGTACGTGAGGTGGAGACACCTATGGTTAAGAGTGGTGTTAGGGGCACACCCCCAACCATACCCTCTACCACACCTTCTCTCCCTCTACAATGTATTGGGCCTCACAACAAATTTTAAAATAAAATTTGTTGTGGGGCCCAATGCACTATAGAGGGAGAGAAGGTGTGGTAGAGGGTGTGGTTAGGGATGTGCTCCTAACATTTCTATATGGTTAAAGACCAAAAATTCTATTTTAAAAATAGGCCCCACAATCTTTGTATTTGGGAACTACATCCTAGATCTTCATATTTATTTGAAATGAGGGCTATTTAAACAAGTAATAGATTTAGGAATGTAAGTTAAAATTATAGATAGGATTTTTTCACGTAGCCATCTCTAAAATAGGGTGATTATACGAAAACTTCCTTTAATTAATTCAAATTATATAGAAACCATTTTTAAAGTGAGTGTGGCTGCAATCAACTATCTTGACCTTTTTTTGATGAAACTTTTGGCTAAAATTCTCAAGATATGTTTGAAAAATATACGTATCAAGCATGTGATAGGTTTACCAAACCTCATGTACCTGATATGTGTGTTTTTAACATGTTTTAGGGAATCTTAGGTAAAATTTTATCAAAAAATATGTAAAGATGGTTATTGAAATTTGAAACCTCTTTTAAAGGTGATTTTTATATAAATTGAACCTTCTTGATGGTTCTCGTACAAAAAGAATGGAGAAATTTATAAAAGACTATTTTTTAAAAATAATCAGCAAAATCAACAATTCTATGTAATAATTAGCAAAATCGATTACTTTTTGGGCATGTCATCAAGGCTTGCCAAAAGAGGTTGATTTTACAAAACATCAATCTTTAAAAAATACGGGACTAGTAGTCCCGTGAAATTGATTGTCGTAAATTAAAAATTTCAACCTTATGCTCTCTCCTTCGTCATTCTTCTTCATTTATCTTCTCTCTCTCTCTCTCTCTCTCTCTCTCTCTCTCTCTCTCTCTCTCTCTCTCTCTC
>BQKN01063054.1:43258-61810 GCA_022839385.1 Asparagus kiusianus
CTCTCTCTCTCTCTCTCTCTCTCTCTCTCTCTCTCTCTCTCTCTCTCCTATTCCTTAATTTCAAAAGCCCCGGTTACTCAATAATTAATGGTCTACATCCTTAAACAACTTGACAAGAAACCCCTTAAAACCCTCGAGTTCTTTAATCACATCACCTCCGACTACGATTTCAAACCCCTGCCCACTACCTATAACCTCATCCTCCACATCCTCGATGGTCACCTGGACCACTCTTCTGATTTCTTGATTATCGATTGGAGGAGGAGGAGCGGGGGCTGACGATGGGATAGGCAGAGGAGGGCAATGTGAGAGTTGAAGAGGGAGGTCATGGTAAAGCAGAGGGGCGGTGGCAGAGCTAAGGAGGTTGAAGAGGATGGCGTGAAAGGTGTGGAGGAGGTTGAGGCGGAGTGGACAGCTCAAAGGAGACCAGGGCGGTGGTGCAGTTGAGGAGGTCAATCCTTGACTTTTTAAATTAAACAATTGTTAATTATTTGGGACTACTAAGCCTATATATTTTAAAGATGATATTTTGTAAAGTTAACTTCTTTTTGGCTAGCCTTGATGATATGGTGTTGATGTCAGTTATCAAACATGGAAGTTTACTTTGGATTTTTTAGTGTGTTAGGGTTTCTCAATCTTCTTTGATAGTTGGTTATAAAGCAGAGGATTTAGTCCTGTACACAAGCAACATGTGAGAGGATAGGAGTTCGGATCTCCGGTGGTTCCTCCGATTATCAAGTCAGTAGTGAGCTCAAGTGGAGAAAAGGTATGAATGTAATGTGTTTATTAGCAAGAGATTCTTACCCTTATTAGTTCTCTTGTTTTGATGATGATTTAGAAACACCATTATTAGTGCTAATTGTTTGTTGAGCTATATTATGTAGATTACAATTTATCAAGCAAGTTAGTGCCAATGTTAGAGAATTGGATAAAACAAAGAGTTACAATGATGATATCCATGGAGGTAGAGACAATATGGTGAAGCAAAGCTTTCAAGAGCACCATACAATAGAGAAGCTTCATCAAAATATGAGCAAATATCAAGACCAAATAATTATATTCATATATATGAGATATTTGCATCTTTTTCTTTCTGTCTAATGCTTGATGTAGACAAGCTATTAAGTTGATAACATTTGAAGCTCATTGGATTCACACACACACTTTCACAACAACATTGTTTTTGACTATTTTTTGAAAAATGAATAGTTTTTACAATTGTGAAATAATTTTTTTAAAATTTCCTTTCTAACATATTTATATCCATGTTTATAAATATTTCCTAAAGTTTTATAATTTTTGGAATTTATTTGATATTTTATTTTGAATTTACAAAGTTAGATTTTTAACTAATATCAAATTCCTGTATGTACATGTTTTCGGTCGATCGGGACTTGCTCGTCGATCGACCGACCAAGGCCCGGTCGACCGACCAGAGAAGCTATTTTCGTGACCCTGTAGACAGTCATATTCAATCGACCAATTCACATTGTGCGGTCGACCGATGACTGAGGGTCGGTCGATCGGAACAACATTGTTGGTCAACCGAACTAGCTCTTGATTGCTGAGTCTACAACGGTCAAATAGTTAGTCGACCGGACATGATCAATCGGTCAACCGGATCTACGATAATGGCTAGTTTTTGTACCAGCTGAATTTTTGGGATTTTGGTACTTGTTTGGGATTTGGGCTATTGTTTGGGGTTCCTATATATACCCCATTGCTCTTTTCACTTCTGTAATGAATTGAGCAAGAGAAAAATCTTAAGTTTGTTTTTCTAAGTGTTCATAAGCTCAAACTTTCAATTCTTAATCCTCAATTGTGTTTAAGCATTTGTTTTTCTCACATCCACACTCCACAACCCTTGAGCTTTACTTGTTCTTCACTTGATCCTTGTCCTATGATTGTTGTGAGAGTTTTTCCTTCTTCCATTGTGATTGTGTGGTGAGATTGATCTCGAGGAGATCACTTGTGTGGATTATAAGATCTGAAGAGGAGATTATTGTGAAGAAGTTCCGACTTCCAAATCGGGTGTGGTAGTGAAGTTACCATCGAGAGAGGTGGTCGGGGACGTAGGTTGGAGGATCAAACCTTGTGAACATATCGCGTGTCGCTATTAGCTAACTATTCTCTAAACTCTTCCTTTATTTATTGCCTTTGCATTTAATTTGGTTGGTGTGTTGCATTGATAAATTTTAATTGCACATTCATTGTCATAGAACCCAATTCACCCCTCTCTAGAGTAATTTCATTTGGTATCAGAGCGAGGTCTCTACATATTTATTAGGTCTAAGAACCTTAGAGAAAAGATCCAAATGGATTCTACAATGAATGTGCATATGCTTGAAGGTCAATCCACCACTAGACCCCTATTGTTCACCGACAATAATTTTGCATATTGGAAAGCTAGGATGAGATTTACTTATGATGCATTGATCTTGACATCCTAGAGATAATAGAGAAGAAATATGTTGAGAAGCCTAGTAGCGATATGACTGAGAAAAGAAAGACAATTGGCTAATCTAAATGTTAAAGCCATGAATGTCTTGATTTGTGGACTCACTCCAAATGAGTATAATAGAGTCTCCACGTGGGAAACCGCACACGAAATTTGGGAGAAACTATGTATCACTCATGAAAGAACTCCTCAAGTCAAGGAGTCTAAAATTAGTAGCCTCATGCATGAATATGAGTTATTTAAAATTCTTCCAAATGAGTCAATAGATGCCATGGTTAGTCGATTTACTAACATTGTTAATGAATTACATAGCCTTTACAAGGTGTTGGAGAACCAAGAGGAGAACTACAAAATCCTTTGCTCTCTAACGCTAGCACGAGAGCCCAAAGCTATGGCTATTGAGGAAACAAATGATCTTATGACGCTTACACTTGATGGCCTCATTGGCAAACTCAAAGTTCATGAGAAGAAGATCAAGAAGGAGGAAGAGCCCTAACGAGCAAATGAAGAGCCTTCTCAAAAGATGAAGACTATTGCACTCAAAGGAGCAATTGATAATTACTGATCCTCCTCGGATAGTGATATTGATGTCTCTAGAGAAGTAGCTCACCTCTCTAGGAGAATATCAATATTGATAAAAATGAATAAAAATTTTAAAAACTATTCTGACAAATTCCTCTCTCGTGTAGGTAAATGCTTCGAGTGCAATGAACTGGGACATATAGCAAAGGATTGTCCTAAGATAAAAGAAAAATACATGAAATACAAGAAGAAGAAGGCGATGTATGTGGGATGGGGGGAATCCAAACCAAGCGATTTAGATAGCGATGAAGAAGCCAGCAAGATTGTTCTTCACGATCCAAACATATGCTTCATGGCTCATGAAGATAAAGTACAATCCAATTCCTATAGTGAATCTTTTTATATGCAATGTGAACTTGAAACCGCACTAGAAGAATTGAATTTTGAATTTAAAAAATTAGCAAAAGAACATTCTTTTTTAAAAAATTACATGATTCATGTGACTCAAAGTTTGATTTTTTACAATCCTCACTAAATGATACTATTGCTTTAAAAGACAAAATAATTGGAGATCTTGAATTTGAAAATAAATATTTAAGGTCTCAAATTGAAAGATTAAAAATAAAGATAAAACTAATCATGCTTCTTCTAGCAATACTCATCATCACTTTAGAAGAACATAGCATCATAGATCTCATACCTCCACTTATAAAAAAGATATTGTTTGCACATATTACATGAGACATTGCCACACGTCTACACATTGTAGATTTAGAGATAATGCTTATTATGGGTTGATGTGGGTACCTAAGGGTGCCAAAAATACTAACATCCAAGGATCCAAAGTTTGGGTACCTAAAGGTTCTACAACTTGTTTACATGTAGGGAACATCTCGCACAAGACGTAAGGAGTTGTGGTACCTTGATAGTGATTGCTCTCATTACATGACGAGTAACAAGGACCTATTTACAACCCTATCAAGGATTGAAGGATGCAATGTCTCCTTTGGTGGCGGTGAGAAAAGTAAAATTGTAGGTATTAGTAATACTGGTAAGATACATTCTCCCTTTATTTTGAGGATGCTTATTTGGTAAAATGACTTAATCATAATCTCTTAACTATCAATCAACATAGTGACAAAGACTATGATGTTGTTTTTAAACCGGATATGTGTATTGTAAGTCTAAAAGATAAAGCTATTTTTGTTTCCCTTAGAAAGTCTAATGTAAATATTTTTAAGATGTGAAGTGTCTTATCATGGTGGATGGAGATCCTTGGGTTTGGCACAAAAGACTTGGTCATGCTCACATGAGGTTAATCTCTAAGCTATCAAAGAAGAACTTGGTAAGAGGACTACCAAGTCTAACATACATTAAAGATTCACAATGTGAGGAATGTGCTAAAGGTAAACAAATCAAAAACTCTTTTAAATTCATAAATAAGGTATCCATCACTAAACCGTTACAATTGCTTCATCTTGATTTATTTAGTTCTATGCGTGTTACCTCATTAGGAGGAAAGCATTATGTGTTTGTTATTGTTGATGATTTTTCACGCTTTACATGAGTTATATTTCTTGCTAATAAAGATGAATGCTTTAAAGAATTTTCTTATTTAGTAAAAAGAATTGAAAATAAAAAGGGTTTGAAAGTTATAAAAATTAGAAGTGATCATGGTGGTGAATTAAAAAAAATACTTTAGTGATTTTTGTGACCATCATGATATTACACATACATTTTTCGCTCCAAGAACACTACAACAAAATAGTATAGTTGAACAAAAAATTCATACCATACAAGAGATGACATGTACTATGATTAATGCTTTTGATTTGCCAAGATATTTTTGGGCGGAAGCCGTCAACACGGCTTGCTATGTTTTAAATTGTGTTTTAATTAGACCTATTTTTAAGAAAACACCTTATGAACTTTATTTTGGCAAAATTCCAAATATTAGGTATTTTTGGATTTTTGGTTGAAAATGTTTTATTTTGAATACAAAAGATCCCCACGACAAATTTGATTCAAAGATTGATGTTGGTGTATTTTTGGGATATGCATCAAGGAGTAAGGTTTATAGAGTTTTTTAACAAACGAACACTCATTGTTGAAGAATCTATAAACGTTATTTTTGATAAAACTAATGATGGTTTGCTAGATGGTGTACCTAGGGATGATGAAGATTGAGGGAGGATTGGAACTCATGCAAATAAATGACAAACCCTCAATGGATGCACCAAAAGATGAGGAAGAGAACATTGAACAAAATCAAGAGGAACTCCCCAAGGCATGGAGATTTGCACCGGATCATCCCAAGGAGCAAATTATAGGGAGCCCATCAAAGAGAGTTTTAACTCGCTCAAAGGCTATGAGCGAGTGTGGTAATGTAGATTTCTTATCCCAAATTGAACCTAAACGTGTTGATGTTGCTTTGAATGATGAATTTTGGGTTTTAGCTATACATGATGAATTAAATAATTTTTAAAGAAATAATGTTTGGAAACTTATTCCTAGACCTAAAGATTTTCATGTTATTGGAACAAAATGAGTTTTTAGAAATAAACTTGATGAATTTGGCATAGTGATTAGAAATAAAGCTTGTTTAGTTGTCCAAGGATACAATCAAGAGGAAGGCATCAATTATGACGAAATTTTTATACCGGTTGCAAGATTAGAGTCAATTAGAATGTTTTTAGCATTTGCTAGCTTAAAAATTTTAAATTGTTTCATATGGATGTTGAAAGTGCCTTTTTGAATTGTTTTATTGAAGAAGAGGTGTATGTCGAGCAACCCCCTGGTTTTATTTATCCACTATTTCCTAATCATGTTTACGGGGTACAAAAAGCTTTGTATGAGTTAAAACAAGCTCCTAGAGCTTAGTTTGCTCGCCTCTCAAGTTTTCTTATTGATAATGGTTTTTTAAAAGGAAAAATTGATAATACTCTATTTATTAGAAAAAGGAAAGATAATTTTATTTTGGTTCAAATTTATGTTGATGATATTATTTTTGGTGCCACTAATGAATCTTTATGCAAAGAATTTTTTAAAATTATGCAACAACAATTTAAAATGAGCATGATGGGAGAGCTTATATTTTTTTCTCGGTCTCCAAGTCAAACAAACCAATGATAGGATTTTCGTGTCACAAAGCAAATATGCAAGAGAGTTGGTCAAGAAGTTTGGATTGGAGAACTCTAAACATGCACCAACCCCCATGAGTACCACCATCAAGTTGGACTTGGATGAGAGTGGTGAGAAGGTAGACAAAAATCTTTATCGATGTATGATAGGATTACTTTATCTCACCGCTAGTAGACCAGATATTATGTTTAGTGTTAGTGCATGTGCATATTTTCAAGCTTCTACTAGAAAATCTCATCTAATTTTGGTTAAAAAAATTATTAAATATATAAATAACACTATAGAACTTTGTTTATTTTACCCTAAGAACACTTATTTTGATCTTTGTGGTTATTGTGATGTCGGCTTTGCCGAATGTAAGGTACACCGCAAGAGTACGAGTGGAACATGTTAATTTTTGGGTAACTAACATGTTTCTTGGTCATCCAAGAAACAAAATTGTGTTTTCTTGTCCACTATGGAAGTGGAGTACATTGCCGCCGGTTTGTGTTGTGTACAACTTTTATGGATGAAATAAAATTTAGTTGATTTTGATTTACATTTTCATGATACAAAAATATTTTGTGATAACACTAGTGTGATTAATATTTCGACAAACTCTGTTTTGCATTCTATAACCAAACACATAGATGTACGACATCACTTCTTGCGTGACCATGTAGATAGGAAAGATGTTTTCCATGTTTACATTGACACAAGATCACAATTAGCGGGCATCTTTATCAAACCCCTTAGTGAAGAAGATTTTTATTGTAAAAGAAATGAATTTGGGCATGTGCATTCTTTGAATACTTATTTTGATGCTGTTTGCTTGCTATTGTTTTTAAGCTATCAATTTTATATCTATGTTTTCTGTGATCTACATTGTTGAAACATGTTTAAGCACACAAGGATACGTAGAAGAGTGGTTGGGAGAGGTCGGGGTCAATTTTAAGAGGAGTGGGTTGGTAGTAATGCCTAGAGAGGTCGTAAATCCAAACACTTGAGAAATGTAACACGGGTAGGCCAACACTTAGAGGAGTATCTTGTGATTTTTAACACGTGTATATTATCTTGTTTACCCCATTTTGATGTTGACAAAGGGGGAGAGAAATCTCTCAATTTGTGCATATAGATAGGAGGAAAGTCTTATAGATATGGGGAACAACTATCTATAAGCTAAAATTTTATTTTATTCATGCTCTTGAATAATGGTAGATTGTTATCATCAAAAAAGGAGAGATTGTTAGTTCGCTTGTTTTGATGATGATTTATAAACACCATTATTGGTGCTAATTACTTGTTGAGTCATATTGTGTAGATTACAATTTATCAAGCAAGTTAGTACTAACGTTGGAGGATTGGATAGAACAAAGAGTTATAATGATGATATCCATGGAGGTGGAGGCAGTGTGTTGAAGCAAAACTTTCAAGAGCACAATACAATAGAGAAGCTTCATCAAAATATAAGCAAAATCAAGAACAAGGAATTATATTCATATATGTGAGATATTTTCATCTTTTTCTTTCTCTCTAGTGCTTGATGTAGACAAGTTATTGAGTTGATAATATTTGAAGCTCATTGGGTTCACACACACACACTTTCACAACAATATTGTTTTTGACTATTTTTGAAAAATGATGAGTTTTTACAATTGGAAATGATTTTTTAAAAATTTCCTTTCTGACATGTTTATATTCATGTTTATAAACATTTCCCAAAGTTTTATAATTTTTAGAATATATTTGATATTTTATTTTGAATTTACAAAGTCAGATTTTTAACTAATATCAAATTCCTGTATGTAAATATTTTCGGCCGACCGGGCCATACCCGTCGGTCAACCGACCAGAGAAGCTGTTTTCATGACCCTGCAGACAGTCACCTTCACTCGACTGATTTACATTGCGCGGTCGACCGATGACTAAGGGTCGGTCGACCGGAACAACATTGTCAGTCGATCGAACTAGTTCTAGATTGCTGAGCCTGCAACTGTCAAATAGTCGGTCGACCGGACATGATCCATCGGTCAACCAGATCTACTGTAATGGCTAGTTTTTGTAATAGCTAAACTTTCAGGATATTGGTACTTGTTTGGGATTTGGGTTATTGTTTAGGGTTCCTATATATACCCAATTGCTCTTTTCACTTCCACATAAAAATCTTAAGTTTGGTTTTCTAAGTGTTCATAAGCTCAAACTTTTAATTTTTAATCATCAATTGTGTTTAAGCCTTTGTTTTTCCCTCATCTACACTCCATAACTCTTGAGCTTTACTTGTTCTTCACTTGATCCTTGTCATAGGATTGTTGTGAGAGATTTTCTTCTTCCATTGTGATTGTGTGGTGAGATTGATCTCGAGGACATCACTTGTGTGGATTGTAAGATCTCAAGAGGAGATTGTTGTGAGGAAGATTTGGCTTCCAAACTGGGTGTGATAGTGAAGTTACCATTAGGAGAGGTGGTCGGGGGTGTAGGTTGGAGAACCGAACCTCGTGAACATATCGCGTGTCGATATTAGCTAACTATTCTCTATACTCTTCCTCTATTTTTTGCCTTTGCATTTAATTTGGTTGGTGTATTACAATGACAAATTTTAATTGCATATTTATTGTCACATTACCCTATTCACCCCCCTCTAGGATAATTTCAACCCTTATGCGGCAGACAATTCCTCTATTTAAAGTAGGTGCATAGGGGCAATTGCGTGACTTTGTCTAAGTCCAAACAGGCTTCTTTGTTGGTAGATACTTTATAGGTTTTGGCTGCAGATGGGATGAGTCACCCATGTGTTTAATGTGATGGTAACAAGGGAAGAATAGTGCTAGAGGAGTCTGATGAGTATAAAGACTTTTGGGGCTAGGGTAATAATGTTCCGATCATGGATTTAATGTGATGGTAATTGACTGTCGACGGGAGACTCGAGGACGAACCATCTCTCATCTCAGTCTTGTGAGAGGGTCGATAAATGACGCCTCTTTAGTCGACCATCTCTGACTCAAAAGTTCTTGACCTGGTCTCGTTGAATGAAGAGGCATAGAGTCGATCCTAATAGGGAGATTCGAGTAAGGATAGCTTTCGACTCGGCCCCTCTTGAGAAGAGTCGAATGTAGACATTGCTCGATTATTCTCACATTTGATCTAGTGTTTTGTTAGTTATAGGACATGTGTCAGCTCCTACGAGAGGATTAACACTTAGACATTTCTATGGTAAAACACTAGCCCTTTCACTCGAACTTGGATGGCCGAGTCTAAGTGAAATTGAACAGTCGCCTATTAGGATTTTGAGGTGCATTTAAGATGGGTTACTAATAGATTACTATTGATGTGACATTCTGATGATAGGGGGATTGTGCATCAGCATTGCCTCATTTCACGAGTGTGGATTGCGAAATGGTTGGAGGGGCGCTTTGGTCCTTGTGCGGTTGCTTTGAATTCTAGAGTCGATCTCAACTGTTCATCAATAACCAAGTCATCTACTATGATCTTGCTATGTGTCTGCCTCCGTGCCTATGCATATTCTTGCTCTTCCAAAGGGCTCACTTTACCTATCTTTAAAACCCTAGGAGATTCTATGTTAGGTGATTTCCAATCATCTTCTCCATTCTCCGATGATTTTCTCTCCAATGGCTTCCACTACTGCCACAGTCGCTACTCGTAATGAGGCTAATATCAGCCTGCTATAGAAATTCCACTCCAAGATGCACTCAATGGAGGTATAGGCCTACTACGACTACTTTGATTTTCCCCAATTGCTTACATTGTTATTGCCAGAGAGTAATCAGGCGGCGTACGATCACGGTAGTGTCGTTGCTCTGGTGTATATGAAACACTTGGAGTATGGCCTTCACCTCCCACTTCATCCATTTTTTTGACACACATTTGAGGCTCTGGAAGTCACGATGTCTCATATCAAACCAAAATCCATTACCACGCTGGTAGGGTTCGTAGTGATCTACTACCAAGTGGGAGTTGAAACGACACTCAAGATTATCGACCATCTTTTAAGTATCAAGGTTTGGAAGAGCCAGGGCCATTACTATTTTCAAAACTTGGGTGACTTTAAAGTCATTTTGAACCTTACCGAGTCGAACAAGGGCTGCAAAGAAAGGTTCATCTGGGTTTACGATGTTGACTTGACGCTCGGCTTGGCCCGAGATCAAGAAGGATGCTTTGAGGCTGGGCTTGTCTTGGCTGAGAAGAAGCATAGGCTTGAGAAGATTTAGGCTTACACTAGTTCCCATAGGATCAAGAACCTATTCAATCCCTCAGTCTTGCAGGTGGTCGGTATCTCTGGAACCTCACAGACTAAAGGAGACAAGGCTCGGGTAGCAATATTAGCATTGCTGTTGGCAGAACCTGATGTAGCTCAGGTGGGGACCCTAGTCAGGCCAAGAAGTGCCTACACTCTAACTTGACCCCAGAGGAGGCCGGGGAGGTTGTAGCAAAGGCGGTCAAAGTAGCGGTTTGGTTGGTTAGGGCTAGTTATTCTATCGTCAAGGCCTAGAGGTCTGAGAAGAAGAGGAGGTGACTAGGGAAGGTGGGTAGTCGAGGCCTCTCTGGAAGCATTGAACCAGTAAAGGATGGGGAGGGGGCATAGCAGAGGTGGCCACCCCTTCTCCCATCAAAGAAGTTGAGGAAGGAAATTTTTTTTACCTCTCCCTCCTAGAGGCCTCTCGGGCCTAGTCTATCAAGGTCATCGTGGTCAAAGAGGAGTCCCCCGTACGAGCTTAGGGGGATGAAGTCATAGCAAAACAAGCTTGTGGGGTTCTAAGATCGAACCAAGGAGGACATGCGCTCACTCTGCTTGTTGAGTCGGCCCATCGACAGGGCAAGGAGCTAGCTATTGAAGAGCCAGTAGCGGAGGAGTTGCCCCCTACTTAAGGATCCGGATGGCTCTTCACCCTCCGTATTGATGAGCTTGATCCAGACATGTGGGGGGAGTTAAAGTTAATGCTAATAGGGCCCTTCAAGGTCGGCCCTTGATGTGACAAGGAGCCACCCAAGGATCATTGGTTCATCCCCAAGAGATATCTTGCAGCTAAGAGGTCTATCTTAGAGTTCAAGATAGCTCAAGGCAAGGTCTTGGAGGAATTCTATTTGCCCTGAGACAATGACATACTCTTGGCCATGCCAAACTATAGCCTTCACTAGGCCCTCAAAGGCTATTTGCTACAAGGAACCCTAGTTAGCAGGAGCTATTTTCTCAATTCAAGCATGTGCAAGGCCTCCATTCTAAGCTCCACAAGGAGCTGGAGGTCAAGAGTGCCTCTTGGGAGGTGAGCAAGAAAAGTGCTACTATCAAGGAGGCTGAGCTGGTGGCCTGGAGGAGGAGTGAGGGAAAGTGGCGCAAGGAGCTAGTGATTCCAGACAACATGGTCAAGGGTCTGAAGGGGGCAATCAGCAAGAAGTCGTCAGAAATCGGCAAACTCTAGGAAAGCCTCGATCATTTTGAACATGAGCTTCATGAAGATACTTGAAGGAGGAGCCCGAGGTTGAGAGGAAGGAGAGTGTAAACACTTTTTGAATGGGCATGGGTGGTTTTTCAAAACACTGAAGCCTTGTAGGACTGGCTGAAGGAGGAGGTGGTTGCACATGAGAGTTTAAGGAAGGAGACAACCTGAGCAGCACTAGAGGCCGAGAGATAACGAGTCATCCCTCACCGAAATACAGGTGCTACAGAGTCACCTCAGCCACTTAGAGTCAGAGGCCTACCGAGTTGATTTCTTTGAAAACTACCGCAACAACACTCTCGGGAAGGTAGAAATGGCTCTGTCGTGCAAGGCTTCAACTACCTCACGATGTAGATTCATCCCGAGCTCAAGACTGATCCTAGATAATTCCATTATCCCTCCTAAGTCTCTAATTTCCTGGACGCCCTGCAAGAGATAAAGACAAGAGGAGAGGGGCTGGGCCTGGATGTTAACAATGGAGACGAGAAGGGTGAGGAGTTGGCCCAAGGAACAGATGAGGGCTTAGCCTAAGATACTTGGGTTAGCCATCCTAATGAGGAGGGAGATGAAGAGGTCAGGTCCGAGCCTCAGTCTCCTCCTCCATCAACTTCTACTACTGCTGCCCCTCTATGCTCAGCTTCTGTTACCAGTCCCAGTACCATTCAAGCTCTAAGTTCTTTGCCTCCTCCGAGTTAAGCTCCTTGAGCTCACGTATCTTCTTTTTTTCTTTTTTTTGTGTAATATCTTTGTGATGTAAATATCCCTTGTACTGTAAATATGTTGATATATGAATAAAAAAGATGCGCTTTTGTCAATTCGATCTGTGTACCTTTCTTGATTATGCTTATGTGTTTATTTCATTTGAATTTGGCTTAAAATCTTGAGGGCATTTTATGTAGACGACAACGTTTGAGACTTGTAACTGAGATGAGTCGGCCCATTGCCTTGGTTTTACTCTGAAAGGATACCAAGGTCTTATGAAATTGTAGTCGACTGAGACAATGACATGTGTTGGTTTTATTCTGAAAGAATACCAAGGTATTTCCAGTTGTAGTCATCCAAGTCAATGACATGCCTTGATTTTAGTCTGAAAGGATACTAATTAAGGTCTTTCGAGTTGTAGTCGACTGAGTCGATGACATGCCTTGATTTTATTTTGAAAGGATACTAAGGTCTTTCGAGTTGTTGTCGATCGAGTCAATAATGTGCCTTAGTTTTATTCTGAAAGTATACTAAGGTCTTTCACGTTGTAGTCGATGACGTGCCTTGGTTTTATTCCAAAAGGATACCAAGGTCTTTCGAGTTGTAGTCGACTGAGTCGATGACGTGTCTTGGTTTTATTCCAAAAGGATATCAGGGTCTTTCTTTCGTACCTTAGGTGACTCCGAGGTTTTGTAGGTACCACAAAAACATAGCACAATAAGATTAACGTAAAATATTTATATCACATGAGAACCTTATAGTTACAATCAATGGAAATATTTTTTGAGATGCTTTATATTCTAAGAGTGCTGTAAGATTCTTCTATTAGGACTTTGTAGCCAATAAGTGTTGGGATATACTTCCTCAACAACCATGTACAGTCCTTCATAGTTGCTTACCAATTTACCATGCCTAGTGTCGCTGTTAAAAATTGCTCTTCGAAGGACAAGATTACCAACACTGAATCTCTAAGGCTGGACCTTGCTGTTGTTGTGTCGGGCAATTTGCTACTAATTAATAACTTGTGATCTGGGTGAGTTTTCTCAAACTTAATTAATAAGGTCAAGTCTGACTCATAGTCTAGTTGAGTTTGACTCTTCGCCAAAGTATTGTAGTCAGATGGTTGGCATACCAACTTCTACCAAGATTATCGTTCAGCTCTATATGTTAACTTTAATGGGGTTTCCCCTGTGGAGTATTTGTGGATGGTTCAATATGACCATAGAATTTCAAGTAGCTCTTCAACCCAGTTTCCAACTGTTTTATCCACCTTCTACTTTAGAGCTTGAAATATGCACTTGTTTGCAGATCTGCTAGTCCATTGCACTTTAGGTGCGCAATTGAAGTGAATTTGAGCTGTATTCTCCATTCATCATAGAAACTATGGAAGGCGGTGCTGTCAAATTGAGTGTCTTAACTACTAGGGCGGCTTGGAATCTTGCTAAGAGGGCTTTATACTCGGCCTTGTTACTTGAGGCTAAAACTCAAAACCATAGGCGTATTTATGTGTTGACCCATCTGGGCTACATAGAACTGTTAGGTCTCTTGTTTTGATGATGATTTACAAACCCTATTATTGGTGCTAATTGTTTGCCAAGTGATATTGTGCATGATATATATTTTATCAAGTAATATAGTGTCATGCTTGGAGGTTGGATGGTTTTTGCGCCACAACGATAATATCTGTGGAGGTGGATGCAAGTTGATGAAGAATAGCTTACAAGTATAATATATACTAGAGGAGCTTCATCAACAATTTTAGCAAATATCAAGGCTCAAGACTTGTGTATCATTTGTGAGCAATATTTGTATTTTTTATTTCTCTCTAGTTCATAATGTAGGTAAGAATTAAAGTAGATAACATTTGGAGCATTTAGGGTTTATACACACATCTCTAAACATCGTATTTTAACCGTTTTGTAAAATGTTTTCACAGTTAGAAAATGACATTTGGGAATTCTTTTTCTAACATGTTTGTTTTCATCAAAATAATCATTTTCCCAAATTTCATATTTTTTGGAATTTAATTGCTATTTTTAAAAGCCTTTTGAAATTTATTTTTACTATTCATAACTAGGCTAGACATGGTTATCAGTCGACTGACACTGTTTATCAATCGACTAATGAAATGCTCTGGAATCACAAAATGTTTCTGCTTGGTCGACCGACTCCCATTAATCGACTAAAGCAACTCATTAATCGACTGATGGGTTCATCAGTCGATCGATGATGTTTTAGTGGCAGCCAACCGTCAGCTCACCAGTCGACTGAACAGTACATCAGTCGACTGACGGCAACTGTAATGGCTAGTTATAGATTTCCTAAATTCGTGGGATTTTGTGATTTTATCTGGTTTTAGGCTGTTGTTTTGGGGTTCCTATATATATCTCTTAGCCCTCTTTACTCCAGCATCTAAGCAAGCAAAAGAAATACAAGAGTTTCACTTGTATTTTGTTCTTGAGCTTAAACTTTTAATCTCATTCCCAAGTTTTTAGTTTTAGTTTCGATTTTCAATTACACATCCTACACACTCTTGATCTTTAACTGATTATCTCTTCAATCCTTGTCATAGGATTATTGTAAGAGAGTTTCTTTCATTCATATTGTATTGTGTGGTGAGCTTGATCTCGAGGAAATAATTGTGTGGATTGTGAGATCTTGAGGAGATCATTGTGAATAAGTTTCGACTTTCAAACCGGGTTGTGATTAGTGGATTACCATCGGGAGAGCTGGTCAGGGATGTAGGTTAAGAGGACCGAACCTCGTGAAAACATTGGGGCTTCATTTGGCTAACTGTTTTCTAACTCTCTCTCTCTCTCTCTCTCTCTCTCTCTCTCTATCTCTTTCTCATTTATTGCCTTATTGTCATATTGTGTCTTATGTTGTATTGAATTTCATTAATTACACATTTAATATTTGATTATCCTATTCACTCCCTCTAGGGTAATTTTATTTGGTATCAGAGCTTGGTCTCTATAATTATTGAGGTTTAATCACCTTAGAGCAATGATCCAAATGGAATCTAACATGAATGTGCATGCTCTTGAAGGTCAATTAACTACTAGACCTCCTTTGTTTACATGCAATAATTTTTCATATTGGAAAGCTAGGATGCGTATATATTTAAGATGTATTGATCTTGACATCCTAGACATTATTGAGAAAAAAATATGTTGAAAAATCTAGTAGTGACATGACCAAGAATGAGAGGTATTTGGCTACACTTAATATTAAAGCCATGAATACTTTGATTTGTGGACTCACTCCCAGTGAGTATAATAGAGTCTTCACTTTTACAACCACAATTAAAATTTCGAAGAAACTATGTATTACTCATGAGGTAACTCTTCAAGTCAAAGAATTAAAAAATAGTTGTCTCATGCATTAATATGAATTATTCAAAATGCTTCCAAATGAGTCTATTGATGCTATGTTTTGTAGGTTTACAAAATCGTGAATCAACTACATGGTCTTAATAAGGTGCTTGAGAACCAATAGAAGAACTACAAGATCCCCTGTTCTCTTACACCAGCATGGGAACCTAAAGCAATGACTATTGAGAAAGCCAATGATCTCACAACGCTCACTCTTGATGTCCTCAGTGGAAAACTCAAGGTTCATGAGAAGAAAATCAAGGAGAATGAGGAAGAACCTCCATGGGCAAACGAAGAACCTTCCCAAAAGATGAAGTCAATATCTCTCAAAGGATCAATTGAAAGAGACTTCTCCTCATCCGATAGTGATATTGACATCTCCAAAGAAGTGGCACACCTCTTGAGGAGAATATAAATATTAGTAAGAATGAACAAAAATTTTAAGAATAATTGTTCTAATAAATTTCATTCTCGTGTAGGTAAGTGTTTTGAATGTCATGAACCAGGACACATTACTAGGGATTGCCCCCAAAAAAAGAGAAATATAGGAAGCACAAGAAGAAGAAGGCGATGTATGCAGGATGGGAATAATCCGAACAGAGCGATTCAGATAGTAATAAAGAAGCTGCCAAGTACGCCTTTCTTGATCCAAACATATGCTTCATGGATCATGAAGATGAGGTATTATACGATTCCGACAATGATTCATTTTATATGCAATGTGAACTAGAAACTGCTCTTGAAGAATTAAAATTTGAATTTAAAAGGTTAGCAAAAGAATATTCTTCTTTTCAAAATTGCATAACTCATGTGATTCAAGATTTGAGTCACTACAATCTTCTTTAAATGTTGCTATTCATTTGAAAGATAAAATAATAGGAGATCTTGATTTTGAAAACAAACAATTAAGGTCTCAAATTGAAAAATAAAAAAAATAAAAATGATAGATTAAAAGCTAATCATGCTACTACTAGTAATGTTCATCATCATCATTTTAGAAGAAGATAGCCTCATGCTCCTACCTATAAGAAGTAGGATTAGAAAAAAATATTTATTATTATGAGTTAATGTGGGTGCCTAAGGGTACCAAAAATACTAACTTTCAAGGACCCAAGTTTTCGGTATCTAAAGTTTCTAGCACTTCTTTACATATAGGGAACGTCTTGCACAAGACGTAAGATGTGGTACCTTGATAGTGGTTACTCTCATCACATGACGGGCAATAAGGATTTGGTGCTATTGGTAAGAAGCCTTCTCCCATTATTGAAGATGTTTATTTAGTAAAAGAGCTTAATCACAATCTTCTTAGTATTAGTCAACTTAGTGACAAAGGCTATAAAATTATTTTTAAATCGGATAAATGCATTGTTAGCCTTAATGATAAAACTATTTTTGTTACCCTTAGAAAATCTAATGTGTATATTTTTGAGATGGATGAGATTGTAGATCAAGATGTGTAATGCATTGCCGCGATGGATGATGATCCTTGGATTTGGCACAAAAGACTTGGACATGCTAACATGAAATTGATCTCAAAATTATCAAAGAAGAACTTGGTGAGAGGTCTACCTAGCCTAACTTTTGTTAAAGATTCACAATGTGAAGAATGTCCCAAAGGTAAACAAATTAAAAGTTTTTTAAATTCATTAATGAGGTATCCACCACTAAACTCTTACAACTACTTCATCTTGATCTTTTTGGTCCTATGCGTGTTGCCTCACTAGGAGGTAAACGCTATGTTTTTATTATTATTGATGATTTTTCTCGATTTACATAGGTATTGTTTCTTGCTAACAAGGATGATTGTTTTGAAGAGTTTTCTCATTTTGTAAAAAGAGTCGAAAATGAAAAGGATTTGAAAGTTATAAAAATTCGTAGTGATCATGGTGGTGAATTTCAAAACAAATATTTTAATAATTTTGTAACCATCATGGTATTACACACACATTTTTCGCTTCAAGAACACCACAATGAAATGGTATTGTTGAACAAAAAAATCGAACCATACAAGAGATGGCACGAACTATGTTAAATGCTTTTGATTTGCCAAAGTATTTTTGGGCGGAAGCCATTAACACGGCTTGCCATATTTTAAATCGTTTTTTGATTGGACCTATCTTTAAGAAAATACCTTATGAACTTTAATTTGGCAAAACACCGAATATCAACTATTTTTGGATTTTTGGTTGTAAATGTTTTATCTTGAATACTAAAGATTACTATGATAAATTTGATTCAAAAATATATGTTGGTATATTTTTGAGATACGCATCAAGGTGTAAGGCTTAAAGAGTTTTCAACAAACGAACACTTGTTATTGAAGAATCTATAAACGTTACCTTTGATAAAACTAATGTTGGTTTACAAGATTGTGTGTCTAGTAGGGATGATGATGACATTGAAGGTGGAATGGAACTATTGCAAATAAATGACACCCCCTCAACGGTTGCATCAAAGGTTGGGGAAAGAGAGCTTGAACCTAATCAAGAAGAACTCCCTAAAGCATGGAAGTTTTCACTAAGGAGCAAATCATTAGAAGCCCATATAAAACGTGTTGATGATGCTTTGAATGATGAGTTTTGGATTTTAGCTATGCATGATGAATTAAATAATTTTCAAAGAAATAATGATTAGAAACTTGTTCCTAGACCAAAAGATTTTCATATTATTGGAACAAACACTAGTGGAAAATCATGTATCGCTGACGGGCATTCCCGTCAGTGATGCCCCAATTCCCGTCAGCGATAAGTATCGCTGACGGCGTCCCGTCAAGGATACGCCGTCAGCGATAGTCCCGTCAGGGAAGAACTATCGCTGACGGGGAGCCGTCAGCGATAAGTATCGCTGACGGTGAGAGTGGTGACGGGTATTCCCGTCAGCGATAGAGAAACATCGCTGACGGGATTCCCGTCAGCGATGTTTC
>BQKN01063054.1:71810-162774 GCA_022839385.1 Asparagus kiusianus
TATATTGTTGTGTGTGTTGAGATTGATCTCGATGATATATATATATATATATATATATATATATATATATTTATGTCTTAGCCCTCTACACTCCAGCATCTAAGCAAGCAAAAGAAAAACAAGAGTTTCTCTTGTATATTGTTCTTGAGCTCAAACTTTCAATCTCATTCCTAAGTTTTCAGTTTCAGTTTTAATTTTCAATTACACATCCTACACACCCCTAAGCTTTAATTGATTATCTCTTCAATCCTTGCCATAGGATTATTGTATGAGAGTTTCTTTCATTCATCTTGTATTGTGTGTTGAGCTTGATCTCGAGGAGATCATTGTGTGGATTGTGAGATCTCAAAAAGATCGTTGTGAAGAAGTTCCGGCTTCCAAACCGGGCTGTGATTAGTAGATTACCATCGGGAGAGGTGGTCGGGACGTAGGTCGAGAGGACCGAACCTCTTGAACACATCGGGACATCATTTGGCTAACTATTTTCTAACCCTCTCTCTCATTTATTGCTTTATTGTTATATTGTGTCTTGTGTTGCATTGAATTTTATTAATTGCACATTTATTGTTTGATTACCTTATTCAACCCCCTCTGGGGTTATTTCAAGAACCATTCTAGCTCCACCGCCTCCTTCTCTAGAGGATACATCTACCTATAATAACCATCACAAGGAGAACTCAGGCAGATCATGATTGGCAGTTCTGTGCTTCCGAGAAGGAATCACCTTGGTCATTTTGTAGGCCGAGGTATCTAGTGGGAGGATCTATATGAATAGAGACAAATTGGCGTCTATCGTAGATGACTCTATTAAGAAGTCATCTAAAGCTTGAGCTTTTATGGTCATTCTAGACTTGAATTGTATTTCATATTCACTGAGTTCAACCTACCTGTTAATCATCCTTTTGGAGGTGGTAGGGCTGTCGAGTGCTTTCTTCAAAGGTAGGTTTTGTCCATAATATTATAGTGTGAGCTTGAAAATAGGGGCGAAGCCTCCTGGCTGTGATTATGAGGAAAGGAGGCCTTCTTGATTTGAGTACAATTGACTTTAACTGCCTTTTGAATCCAGCTCATATAGTATATTGGCTTTTATGCACCATCTTCTTCTTGGATTAGGACAAAGCTAGTTGCATCTTGTGATATAGCCAAGTAGATATACAAGGTTTCTCCTTCTCTAGGTCAACATAATAGAGGATTGGTGCTCAAATATCTCTTGAGGTCATTGAAGGTCTCAGTGTACTCTGCCATCCAATTGATGCCTTCCTTCAATTTCTTCCTTCCTCTCAAAGTTTTGAAGAATGTGAGGCTTCCTCAGCAGATTTTGAAAGGAAGCGGTCAGCGTGGCTATCTTGCTGTTCAACTTCTGGACATCCTTCAATGTACGAGGCTCAGGCATTTACTCTATGATGGTTATCTTCTTGTGGTTGATCTTAGTGTCCCCTCGGATAATCATGAACCCAAGAAATTTGCCTGGTTGCACTCCGAAGGCATATTTGGCTGGGTTGAGCTTCATGCGGAAGTGTCGGAGGATAGAGAAAGTTTCTTTAATATTTGATACATGAGACGTTCCCTACTTTTATTTCACTAGGATGTTATCATCGTGTGCCTCCACATTGCAGCCAATCTGGTATTTGAATATCATGTTGACCAATCTCTGATAAGTAGCACCCGTATTTTAGAGATCGAATGACATCACCTTGTATTAGTAGCTCCATTGGTCTATGATGAATGGGGTCATTTCTTGATCATGCTCTGCCATCATAATCTGGTTACATCCAGAGAATGCATCCATAAAGATAAGTAGTTCATGGCCCGTGCTTTTGTCTGGTAGTTGATTAATCATTAGAAGGAGATAGTTGTCCTTTGGGCAAACATTATTTAAGTGGGTTAAGTCCACGCATATTCTCCACTTGCAAGTGGACTTCTTGACTAATACCATATTGGATAGCCATTCTAGGTATTGAACTTTTCGTATGAAGCTAGCCTTAAGCAACGAGTCAACTTCATTTGCACCCACCTTCTACTTCTCAGGGCCGCGGTGTCTCTTCTTTTGTCAAACTGGCTTTCAATGTCGGTCGACCGAGAGTTCATGGTTCATTATATCTAGAGGTTCCTGACATGTCCTCAGGTCTCCAAGCAAAACATTTGCATTGTTGTGTAGGAATGCGATCATTGCTCCTCATTGCGGCTCAATGAGACCTAAACCAATTCTAACCTTATCCAATCTATTAAGGTCAATTAGTACTTTTTGCAATTCTTCTATGGGAGTTGTCTGCTCCTGGTCTAGATCTTTCTGCATCTAGAGGCGGGTCTTCTCAATTGACAGGGTCTCTAGAACTCCTTTCACTTTCATCGAGAGCAGATAGCATGATCTTGCTTCTCGCCGATTGCTTCTAGCATAATTGACTCCTTTTGAGGTTGGAAATTTTATTATCGGGTGGTATGTGGATGAGACCGCCTGTGCGTAGGTTATTCAAGGAAGTTCTCTTAATAATAACATTATAAGCAGACTTTACGCCCATTACCACAAATTAAATTTGAACAATAGTTTGACAAGGATATTCACCGACTATTAGAGGGAGAGTAATTAGTCCTGCTGGCTAGAGTGATTGCCCTATGAACCCAATGAGAGGACCCCGACAAGGTTGTAACCTTGATTTGTTGATGCCCATCTGAAGGCATCCATAAATAGGATGTCGATGGAGCTTTCGGTATTGACCAAGATTTTTTTGACTCAAAAGCCATTAATCTCGATTGATATGATGAGTGTGTCATTATGAGGAGTCTCTATGCCCCTTAGATTAACGTTGCTAAATGAAATAGGTTGATCTATCCTTGGGTTCTTCTCACAAAGATTGGTGTCCAATGCTTGCCTAACATATCTCGTCTGAGCATTATTGGACATTCCCCCCACTGCTAGACCATCACTGATTGTGTTGATGATGCACCGACTACCTGTCTCTCCTGTTGTTTATCTTATTGATGTTAGAGATGAGGAAATCTTGATGGGACCTTTTTTCAGATTACTCTGGAGCAGGTTCTCCCTTGTTTCATTGAGAGATGAGTTATTTTAGCAGTTCTTTCTGTATTAAATCTTCAATATCTCTCTGAAGGACTCTACAATCATCAGTGTAAAACATGATCTCTATGATACTAGCAGTATTGCATGGAATCTCTAGATTGGGGTCTGACTTCATTCAGGGAGGAGTGGAATTTAGGTATCCTTTTTTCTGGAACAAGTCGAGAGCTTGTGAAAGGGAGGTGTTAAGGGAAATGAGGGTCAGCCTCTTGACTGACTCTTTCCTCTGGTCTCTCTTGTCAGCTTTGCTCGACTTGAAGTCAGCTTTAGGGTGATCCTATTCCGTCTTCTCTTTTTGAGAGGGTTCAACTTCTGTCGATGTTGCTGCTTCTCAGGCCACCTTCTTGTGGGCTTGGGAATCTGTCGCATCTATGTGCCCTTGAGCTCTGGGCATTAACTATTCATAGTTGGTGACACAATGTATGATGAGTGAGTTGGACAGCTTGTTGTCTCCTAGCCCCACCGAGATTGTAGCCATAGCAACTATGCTGCCAGTGTCATCAACTTCCAGCCTTTTGGCTTGGAATCTCTTGAAGTAGTCCTTGAGACTTTCCCTAGGGTTTTGTCTCATTTGCAGTAAGATGTGGGACGGTTTCTTTTGCTTGGAGTTGGCCAAAAAATGATTTACAAATTTTTGGCTGAGTTGTTCAGAACTTTGGATGTACTTTTGGTCCAATGAGTTCCAACACATCTTAGTACTTCCCTTCAAGGCTCTAAAGATGGCCGACTAGGCCATCTACTGTATGTTCATCAGATCATAAAAATTCTGTGCATGCTTCGATTAATCTCCCTCACCTTTATACTTCTCAATATATGGCATCTTGTACTTGGTACATGGAGCATTCATGATCTAGTCGGCGATTAAAGTGTTTCCTCTAATGGTGTCTGTTATGGTGTTAAACATACGGTTGTAACCAGACACGAGGTTAGGGGTGGAGGAACCCAGAGCAGTGGAGGAACCCAGAGTAGCGTGAGGGTATCTGGGGCCACACGATGTTGTCCATGCAATGCATTTATTGTCGTCATGGCTGAAGCTGAGGCTTTCCCTTGTCACTTCTACGTGCTACTAGGGTTGTCGAGGAGAAGAGACAAACAAGTTTGTTGGCGGGGTGGAGGAGAGGTGTACTTAGCATAATCCTCCTCATTGCTCAACCTGACCGCCAAGAGGAGGAGGAGAAATGAATGATAGACAAGGTTGTTAGGGGGGGGGATCTAGCTGAAGACTTCGCTCGTGAAGAAAGTATACTATTGGTGAAGAGATTGAGAAATTCTTCCGGCGGATTTCTCTAGTTGGGCTTGAGTGACATAGCCCGCATGTGTTTCTTCAATAGATAGAATGGAGGATTGGCCTGGATGATTAGAACCAGCCATCTTGCACAACGAAGAAAAAGAGGCCCCATTGTGGGCGCCAAATTATTGATGTTAGTTATCAATTCTTTTCTCTCTTTGTGGTATCAGAGCCAAAAGAAGGATAACCACCATGGAATGGAATTTCTCTCTTTCTTTTCTCTCTTTCTTGTGGAAATAGTGGACCGCACCTTGGAATGGAATGGAATTTCTCTCTTTCTTGTGGGCGCCAAATTATTGATGTTAGTTATCCAACATTTGTGGTATCAGAGCCAAAAGAAAGAGAGAAATTCCATTCCAGGTGCGGTCCACTATTTCCACAAGCAGGAGATAGAACTAAAAAAAGGCAAGACAGAAAAAAGGGTGTGAGAGAAGTGAGGAACCACCATTACCATCCGCAGAAGTTCAAAGAATCTCTTGTAACCACAAATTAATGGCAGCAAACAGTATCAATTCTTCCTCGTAGCCTCTTATTCCAAATTTTAAGGGGAAAAATTATCAATTTTGGAGTCTCAAGATGAAGACTCTCTTCAAATCATAAGATCTGTGGGATTTGGTGGAAAACGGTTTTGTTGATACAGACGAGCCCAGCCAGCAGCTACAGGACACTTGCAAGAAGGATTCCAAGGCGCTTTTCATGATCCAGCAAGCCGTTGATGAAAAAATCTTCCTACAAATTACAGCAGCAACCACTTCAAAGGAGGCATGGGAGATCCTAAAGAAGGAGTATTTTGGAGATGAAAAGGTAATTTCCATTAAATTGTAAACTCTACGACGTGATTTTGAAAATTTATCAATGGGTGAGAAAGAATCCGTGGAAGAATATTTGCGTAAGGGTTTCTACAATTGTGGGTCAAAGAAAGACTTATGGTGATGATGTAGACAATGAGACTATTGTTAGTAAAGTTTTGAGGAGCTTAACCTCAAAATTCAATCATGTTGTTTCTGCAATTGAAGAATCAAAGGAATTGACCACCTACGACTTTGATATTCTGAAGAGCTCCTTGATAGCACATGAAGAGAGGATTAATAGGACATCTGAAAAGGTTGATGAGAAGGCTTTTCAAGTGAAGGGGGAGCCTAACAATGAAAAATATGATAATTCTAGTGCCAAGGCAGAGGCAGAGGCAGAGGTAGAGGTCGTGGTGGATTCCGTGGACGTGGTCATGATGGAGGTAGAGGCAGAGGTCAATTTGGAGATCAATATCAGAATAGGAGTAATATCCAGTGTCATTGTTGCAAAAAATTCGGACACAAGCAAGCTGATTGTTGGAATAAATAGAAGGATGAACAAAAGCAAGCCAATTTTACAGAGAAAGCTGAAGAAGAAAGAAAATTGTTCGTGGCCCACTCACCTAATCAAAAACCAGTAGGAAACAGTGCAGTCTGGTTTTTGGACAACGGGTGCTCCAACCATATGTTCATGGCAAAGTCATTGTTCAGGGATCTTGATGAGTCGTAGAAGGGAGAGGTCAGACTTGGAGATGACAAGAAAATGCAGGTGGAAGGTAAAGGTACAATTGCTATCAAATCCGCACAAAGTGATGTTAAACTCCTTCATGATGTGCAATTTGTGCCTAGTTTAGCCCATAATCTGTCGAGTATTGGTCAATTGATGACTAGTGGATATTCAATTACGTTTAAAGGTGATTCATGTGTAATTTGTGAAAAAAATTCTGGTCAACCCATAGCTGATGTACGAATGACTCAAAATAAGATGTTTCCCTTTGATGTGTCAAATGGTGTTAGTAGAGCATTAGCTGTTAAGCAAGATGCTGAGGCTGAATTATGGCATTTACGCTATGGGCATTTGAATGTGAATGGACCGAGACTGTTGAGTCAAAAGGAAATGGTTGTTGGCTTGCCAAAAATTGGTGAACTTGCTTTTTGTGAAGGATGTGTTTATAGAAACACAGTAGCCATTCATTTCCTGTTGGAAAATCTTGGAGGGCATCAAATTGTCTTGAACTTGTGCATGCTGATTTATGTGGGCCTATGCAAACTGAGTCACTTGGTGGCAGTCGTTATTTTCTGCTGTTCACTGATGATTATAGTCGTATGAGTTGGGTTTATTTATTGAAATGCAAATCAAAAAGCTTTGAGAATTTCAAGAAATTCAAGGCATTGGTGGAAAAACAAAATGGGGAAACCATAAATGCTCTTCGTACAGATCGAGGCAGTGAGTTTTTATCTAATGAGTTTACTAAATTTTGTGATGAGCATGGTATTCGCAGGGAGGTTACAGCACCATACACATCCCAGCAAAATAGTGTTGCAGAGCGCAAGAACCGTACGGTGGTGGAAATGGCTAGGAGTATGTTGAAAGCAAAGGGTCTTCCAAAATCAATTTTGGGGAGAAGCTGTAGCCACTGAAGTGTATTTGTTGAATATTTCTCCGACGAAGGTTGTCCTCAATCAAACTCCATACGAAGCATGGGTCAGAAGCCTCGGGTAAGCCACTTAAAAGTCTTTGGTTGTGTAGCGTATGCTTTGGTACATTCATGCTCTAAGCTTGATGATAAAGCTGAAAATACATTTTTATTGGCTAATCTCCTCAATCCAAAGCATACCGTCTATACAACCCTATAAGTGGCAAAGTGATAATTAGCAGAGATGTTGTGTTCAATGAGGAGGCATGTGAAACCTGGAATTTTGATAAGAGAAGCAAAACTAATCAGATTTCTATAAGTTTTGATATTAGGCATCTAGTTTCATCACCAGCAAGTTCAAGATCCACATCACCTACAAGTTCCAGTCCTTCCTCACCTGGTGGCAGCAGCAATACAACAACATCAACTTCAAATTCTTCATTATCTGGGTCTTCCAGCAGCAGTGAAACTCCACCCAGAAAATTTAGATCCTTAACTAAAATTTATAATTCTTGTAACTTTGCTTTATTAGCTACTGACCCAATTGACTTTGAAGATGCAACAAAAAAGAAAGAGTAGCAGATTGCTATGACAGAGGAGATGCATGCCATTGAGAAAAATTCAACATGGGAGTTAGTTGGTAAGCCAGATGGCAAGAATGTCATAGGGTTGAAGTGGGTGTTCCACACAAAATATAATGCTGATGGAAGCATACAAAAGCGAAAAGCTCGGTTCGTAGCGAAGGGATATTCATAGCTGCTAGGTATAGACTTTAATGAAACTTATTCTCCTCTTGCTCGATTTGAATCTTAAGAGTTATGTTGGCTTTAGCTACACAAATGCAACTTCCTATCTATCAATTTAATGTGAAATCTGCTTTTTTCAATGGTAACTTGGACGAAGAAGTCTATGTTTCACAACCTGAGGGCTTTGTTGTTAATGATAGTGAAAGGAAAGTGTATATATTGAAAAAGGCTCTTTATGGCTTAAAGCAAGCACCGCGTGCTTGGTATAGCAGAATTGATACTTTCTTTGTGGATGATGGATTTATTAGAAGTGAAAATGAGCCCACTCTTTATATGAAGAAAGATAGGATTGGAGATTTTTTGGTGGTCTGTCTTTATGTCGATGATATGATTTATATGGTCTCTTCAGAATCTTTAGTTGTTGATTTTAAGTCTAGCATGATGAGAAATTTTGAGATGACAGATTTGGGATTATTACAATATTTTTTGGGATTTGAAGTGAAGCAAAGTGAAGAAGGAATTTTTCTTTGTCAAAAGAAGTATGCTACAGACCTGCTGAAAAGATTCAATATGAGCAATTGTGGAGTGGCAACCACACCGATGAATATTAATGAAAAGTTGCAGCGTGAAGATGGGACCGAGAAGGTAAATCCAAGATTGTTCAGAATCTTAGTTGGTGGTCTAAACTATTTGACACACACTAGACCTGACATTGCCTTTTCTGTTAGTGAGGTGTCCAGGTTTATCCACAATCCCACAAAGCAACATTTTGGTGCCGCAAAGAGAATCCATCGCTATGTGGCTGGAACTGTTGACTTTGGTATTTGGTATACTAAGGTAAAAAATTTTAGATTGTTTGGGTTTACTGACAGTGATTGGGCAGGATGTTTAGATGATCGTAAAAGCACTTCAAGCAACTGTTTTAGCTTTGGTTCCGGAGCAGTAGCATGGAGTTCTAAGAAGCAAGAGACAGTGGCTCTTTCATAAACTCATTGCCACCAGATTATAGCACTTTCCAAATGAACTACAATACCATGAAAGATAAATGGAATGTGAATGAGCTACAGAATTTGCTAGTTCAGGAGGAAAGAAGGCTTAAGAATAGAATAACTCACTTCGTTCATCTCCTTAGTAATCAAGGAACTGAAAAGAAGACTGGAACTAAGAAATGGAAGGGTAAAGGGCCACTTAAGGAGAATGGTTCTTCCTCCAAAATCCACAAGAAAGACTTCAAGAATGACAAGTGTCGCTTTTGCGGAAAGCATGGTCACTTTAAGAATGATTGCCTGAAACGTAAGGCATGGTTCGAAAAGAAGGGTAAGTTTAATACTTTCGTATGTTTCGAATCTAATTTAACTGAAGTACCTTATAATACTTGGTGGATTGATTCTGGTTGTACCACTCATGTTTCCAATACGATGTAGGGATTCCTTACGACCTAAACCATAAATCCAAATGAGAAGTTTGTCTTTATGGGAAATCGAGTGAAATCTCCAGTTGAAGCTGTTGGAACTTATCGCTTGATTTTAGACACTGGAGCTCATTTAGATTTGTATCAAACTCTGTATGTACCCTCTGTTCCTCGTAATTTAATTTCTTTGTCTAAGTTGGATTCAGCAGGATATTGCTTTAAGTTTAATGATGGGTGTTTTAGTTTGTACAAACAAAATTGTGTTATTGGTTCTGGTATTTTATGTGATGGTTTGTACAAATTAAAACTTGATAATATTTTTGCTGAAACTCTCTTGACAATGCATCATAATGTTGGAACTAAACGTGGTTTAGTAAATGAAAATTCAGCTTACTTGTGGCATAAACGTTTAGGTCATATATCCAAAGAAAGATTGACAAGATTGGTAAAGAATGAAATTTTACCAAACTTGGACTTTTTTGATTATAGTATTTGTGTGAATTGTATAAAGGGAAAACAAACAAAACACACAAAGAAGGGAGCCACAAGAAGCACTAAGCTCCTTGAAATAATACACACCGATATTTGTGGGCCTTTTGATGTTCCATCTTTTGGTGGAGAAAAGTATTTTATCACCTTTATTGATGATTTTTCACGTTACGGATATGTCTATTTATTACATGAAAAATCTCAATCAGTAGACGCCTTAGAGGTGTTTATTACTGAGGTTGAAAGGCAATTAGACATAAAAGTAAAAATAATTAGATCTGATAGAGGTGGTGAATATTATGGAAAATATGATGAAAGTGGACAATGTCCAGGCCCATTCGCTAAATTTCTTGAAAAGCGTGGCATATGTGCTCAATACACTATGCCAGGTACACCACAACAAAATGGTGTAGCAGAAAGGCGTAATCGTACTTTATTGGAAATGGTTAGGAGTATGATACGCAATTCATCTTTACCCACTTCATTGTGGATGTATGCCTTAAAAACTACCATGTCTTTGTTAAACAGGGTTCCTAGTAAGGCAGTTCCTAAGACTCCTTTTGAGTTATGGATTGGTAGGAAACCTAGTTTAAGGCACCTGCATGTCTAGGGTTGCTTGGCAGAAGTAAGGATTTATAATCCACATGAAAAGAAATTGGAATCAAGAACAACCAGTGGTTTTTTCATTGGTTATCCAGAAAAGTCTAAAGGGTATAGATTTTATTATCCTAGTCATAGTACAAGAATTGTTGAAATCGGAAATGCTAGATTCATTGAGAATGGTGAAATCAGTGGGAGTTTGGAACCATGAAAAGTGGAACTTCAAGAAGTTAGGGTGGAGATCCCTTTACCTGTAACTTCTTGTAAAGTTGTTGCTCCTCCTATTGTTGAACAGTTAAACAATAATCAAGAACAACAACCTAATGACCAAACAACTCACAATGAAGACAACATCAATGAATCTGTCGTAGATGAACCACAAGTAGCAGAATTAAGAAGGTCCCAAAGACCAAGAAGATCTGCTATTTCTGATGATTATTTGGTTTATCTACATGAAGAAGATTTCGATGAAGGAATCGATAAAGATCCAGTTTCGTATTCACAAGCCATTAACAGTGCTAATTCTACGAAATGGTTAGATGCTATGAACGATGAGTTAAAATCTATGGAACATAATGAAGTTTGGGATCTCGTTGAATTGCCCAAGAACTGTAAAAGAGTTAGGTGTAAATGGGTTTTTAAGACCAAACGCGACTCACTTGGAAATATTGAACGATATAAGGCCAGACTTGTTGCTAAAGGTTTTACTCAGAAAAGTGGTATTGACTACAAAGAGACTTTTTCACCAGTCTCTAGAAAAGACTTGTTAAGAATTATTATGGTTTTGGTTGCTCATTATGATTTGGAGTTACACCAAATGGATGTGAAAACTGCCTTTCTAAATGGGAATTTAGAAGAAGTGGTGTATATGAATCAACCTGAGGGTTTTTTCATTAAAGAAAAGGAACACATGGTGTGTAAACTTAAGAAATCAATATACGGACTTAAACAAGCTTCCCGCCAATGGTATTTTAAGTTTAATGATACCATTACTTCTTTTGGATTTAAAGAAATCATTGTTGATCGATGTATATATATGAAGATCAGTGGGAGCAAGTTTATAATTTTGATTCTGTATGTTGATGATATTTTGCTTGCTACTAATGATCTTGGCTTGTTATATGAGACCAAGAAGTTTCTCTCCAAGAACTTTGAAATGAAAGATATGGGTGAGGCAACCTATGTGATCGGGATAAAAATATTCCCGGATAGATCACAAGGATTGTTAGGATTGTCTCAGAAAGCATATATTAATAGAGTTTTGGAGAGATTCAAAATGGAAATGTGCTCATCAAGTGTCGCTCCAATTAAGAAAGGTGATAAGTTTAGCCTTATGCAATCTCCGAATAATGAATTGGAACGCAAGCAAATGGAAGAAATTCCATATGCATCAGTCGTTGGGAGCTTAATGTATGCTCAGACTTGTACCAGGCCAGACATCAGTTTTGTTGTTGGAATGCTAGGTCGGTATCAAAGTAATCCGGGAATGGATCATTGGAAAGCTGCAAAGAAAGTGTTGAGATACTTGCAGGGAACGAAAGATCATATGCTCACTTATCGAAGATCAGATGATCTTGAAGTGATTGGTTATTCAGATGCAGACTTTGCTGGTTGTATCGACTCAAGAAAATCAACATCTGGCTATCTATTTCTTCTAGCTGGGGGAGCAATCTCATGGAAGAGTGCAAAGCAATCTGATATTGCTACGTCCACTATGGAAGCAGAGTTTGTGGCTTGTTATGAGGCTTCCATTCAAGGGAATTGGCTGCGAAACTTTATTTCAGGACTTGGCATAGTCGATAGTATTGTCAGGCCGCTGAAAATTTATTGTGATAATTCTGCAGCAGTCTTCTTTTCAAAGAACGACAAGTATTCTAAGGGAGCAAAACATATGAGTTTGAAATACCTTGTCGTTAAAGAAGACGTTCAAAAACAAAAGGTGTCAACTGTACATATTAGTACGAAACTCATGGTTGCGGATCCGTTGACTAAGGGATTGCCTCCTAAGACATTTATTGAGCATGTCGAAAGGATGGGCATTACTAAAGGTCTTAATGTTTAGTTTATGAATTTGATGTATGACACCTTATGTATGTATTATTTCTGACATTTATCGATATCCTGTTTTCTTATTGATTGTGTATACATGAATGTTTTCAGGATTTAATCTCTAATGACTTTTCATTTATAGATCATTTTAAGTAGACAATTAATATTGTGGTACTTGGAAGGAATCATGTTATTGAATGACATGAAACCGCCATGACTCATATTAGTCTATACTTAATAATGATATGATGATATTACCAATGTATGAAAAATTTATTCTTATAGTATATATGTATTATGAATTTATTTAAACCGTTATGAATAATTCTGCCACATGGCCAAGTGGGAGAATGTAAGAAATATATGGCCTATGTGTCATATATTAAATTGAGTATAAGGTTTAAATAATATTAATACTAATATGAGAATTATTGGTTATGGAAAAGTACTTAATTAATGACCATGTAGTTAATTAACTAACACCCATATTTTAATCATGTTCATGGAACATGTGTGGGTGGGTAGTTTTATTAACTACCGGATAGTTGCTCCTCTCTCTTCCTATAAAGAAACCTAAGCACATAATTTCTAACATCCATCAGTTAACTTCGAAATTAAGAGGGCTTGGTTTTAAAGAAGGATTAGAGAGAGAAAGCAATCTTCTCCAAGGTCTCAATTCTCTAAGGGGGTGTTAGTCAATTGGGACATTTTCATGCGAAATTGGATAATTGTTAAAGTGGAATAATGTTTCGCTAGTGGGATATTTTAGTGGGAAAACTAGGAATAATTTTGTGAAGCGGGATATTTTGATAAAATAACGTGGGATAAATTTTTATAATCATGAAGTATATATTTATGTATTTTGAAGATATAAATACTATTTATGTATTTTAAACTTATTATTATTGATTGATAATTGCTTACAAGAATGTTCTTTAATATTAAATAACTTTTGGTTAGACTATAAGATATTGACAATTATTATTATGATGATGGTCTAATGATGGTGATAACCATAATAGGAAGTAAGTAAAGAAAAAAGAAAAAGAAAAAATAACAAAATAAATATGAGTTCTAGTTTTTTACCACCTAGTTCCAAGCTAAAACTTGGAATAATTTGAGAGACTAGAACTCTCATTTTTGTATAGAAAAATGAAAAAAGTGGGATAATTTTGTACCATTATCCTAATTCTAGTTTTGTTCAAGTTCTACTTGACTAACACTGTAAAATTTTATTCTAGTTTTAGTTCTATGTGACTAACACCTTAAAATTTTGTTCTAGGTTTAGTTCTACGTGACTAACACCTTAAAATTTTATCCCATAGATTATCCCAGTTCTAATTTAAAGTTCTAGGTGACTAACCCCCCCTAAGGGTTCATAGCATGGCTCAAGGTATGATCTCAAACATCTTATATTTGTGATTATCATGAAGTTCTATGATCCATGTCTTCTAATTAATTATAGAGGAATTATGATTATGTTTACACTCTGTCCTTGGACCCATAAAGAATTGCTAATCATTTGGTAAGGTTGTTTGATATAACTCAGACTAATTTGTATGGTATTATAGGAGTTATTGCATCATATTTTAAAAAAAAAAGTCCCGTAAAGTAGTTTTCAGTTGATTTCTATTGAGTAAACATTATAAGATACCAGCTTCCTACTAATTTCTGTGGTCTGTCAAGCCTTCTTGCTAGGTTTATGATGTAACACTGATATTATTGTTTACTTTATCGATTGGGCTATGATACTAAGGGGAAAATCACGTTGCGTTCAATTAAATTAGTGAAAATCAGAGATAACAGCAAACAATTTTGATGACGTACAAAGCATAAATCCTCTGATATAAAGCCATAAAAGTATTATATATCTAAAAATTTCATGCATGTCAATGAAATACCTGTGTATGTGTTCCCTGCCATTCAGTATCATACGAATGGATTGCCTTGTGAACATCAAAGGACTCATTTACCTGAATCATTCATAATAATTTGTTAATAAGATTTTGAGGTGTTTCTTTAGGGATGGAAGACATCAAGTGTATTTCTTCTTCATTCATGTTTTATGAACTCTGCACACTTCTTCATGTGGCGTTTTAAAATTTTTGTCAGGCCCCGGTTTCGGCAAAGCACCATGCCAGCTTATCTTTGACTGCATATTCATGTTTTTTGGAGCCTAATTAATGGCGTTGTCTGGTATAGTTGCGACTAGTGATTATGCAGATTGGACCCCGACACGATCAAAGATAACTGCAGTATTGTATGCTGTAAGTTATTCATATTTGGTTTCTATCTTTACATTTTTATGGTGCGGTGTTTCAAAAGCTAAGATAGATTATCCACTATGGTTAATTGTTCCATCTCTTCTTCTTGATTTTGAATTTCTTTTTCATAAATCATTGTGTGACCTAGTTGAGAGCTGTCACGAATTATATGGTGCAAAAGGGTAAAATTATTGATAAATATAGTAGAAAATGCATAGTAAAGAGGGAGAATTGTTCATAATTTAGCATAGCTAAAGGAGAGGAAACGGTTTTCTATTGTGGCTGTCACATCAATAGTTTTTGGAACCAGTAATTACAAATTTGGGCTTCCATGTTAAAGTAAATTACCATACATGCATTTTTATGATCCGTTGCATTCCTTCACTGCAATGTGAGTGGTCGCTCTCTATTAGGGAGAATTAAATCAGACATACATATAATTTTGTCATTGATTGTTTTATCCACAACCTACATATACCTGGATATTCAGAATTTGTCATATCAGTGTATCTAGTCCATTTGTACGTGCTTGTCACAATTCAATAAGACTCTAAAAATCATCACAGGATGGAGGAAATCATAGACTCCAGAAATAACCACAATTGCTGGACGAGGCACAAGTTCAATGAATAAGAGAAAATAAGCATTATGACTAGTAAGACTTCTTGAATGATACATGAATAGTTATCTATGAATAGAGAGCTATAATTATCTAACAAAGGACATGACATACCCACATTGCATGGTTTCACCAATTAGTACAGGTAACTGGTTATCTCTGTCTTGCTTCCAAAATCACGCATTATTAAGAATCCTGATAAATTTATTGATTACAGAAATCAGTTTCAAGCGATAAAATGGGCCTAAGAAACATGCCACACTAGATTTGAGATTCATGTTGAGTGGTATTGTAATCCCCCATTTGGTAAAGGTTAGGTGAGTGGTTAAGAAGAGTTAACCCCTTCTTAGCTAGCCAAACCCAAAAAAGTTAACAGAATGTGTAAATTGAGTAAATCCCTCATAATTTGATAGTATTTCACATGTCCATGGAAGTCTTATAAGTTTTAAAAACTTTGATTAATCTTTCATAAACATGAGCATTAGGCTTTTTGCCTTTTTATCTTTTGACTTCCTGATGCGAAACAATGTGATCCAGGTATGAAGATCAACGATAACAATGCTTCGCCAAATCAGCGATCGATCTAGGCAGGAAGCTCAAGAAGCAAGTGTAGCTTTCGATGGAATTTAAGCAAAAGTTGCAATGTACTAAGTTCAAATCTTTTGTAAATTATCCAGAAAATAAATGTAATGATTTGTTCTCTTAATACAGTTCAAATTGTAATATTTAGATAAGTAAAAATACTTAGCAACAGATTCGCTCGCTCACTTAATCAAGCTGAATACAGCACAAGCACAATTGATAATAATATTAATAACAACATGCATGCAATAGCAGTTCCGAAAATATTAGGGCGAAAGAAAGTTAAACCTTCGTCGGGTTGAACTGGTTCGACGGGAAGATCCTCTGGAGGTGGTTCAACGACGCCAAATATGAGGGGTGGAAGCTCTCCACCGAGGGCGGCGTAGTTAGGATGGAGCGGTGTATCTGGATGGAAACGCCGATGCCACGAGCTGATTCCCAAACTACTCTCTACGCTGTCAACGATCTGATGAGTCACACGCTCGACGTACTCGGGCACGCTCTCGAACGACTGATAATCAAACCACGGGGAACACTGTAAATCAACGATGCCCGTCTCTGGATCAAGCACTAGTCCGTCGTCAGCGTCAGGATCAGCCATACACCAATGGCCAACAAAATCGGACTATAACTATGCTTCAGCAGGTCTAACAATACGAATGAACCAAACAGATCTGAACCAACTTGGTCCGGTTCGGATTTGACCCAAAATAAACAGATCTGAACCACTGAGACTCGGTTCAGGTCTGACCCAAAGTAGCCAACCAAATAGATAAGGGTCTGAATAAGTTGGATCCGATCTCAATATTTCCTCTTCTTTCGTTCTGAGAAAATAGAAGAAAACGCAGCAGAGGGAGAGGAGCAAGCGGGCGGCGGTGCGGGTGCAGGCGGCGGCGGCCTGGTCGGACAGGGACTGGTGGGGGAGACGAGCGGTGAGGGGAGGTGCAGTGGCGGGGCGTTGATGATGGTGTAGGAGAGGCGGCTGCTGGTGGGGCGACGGCCGTTTGAGGGTGGCGGGGGTTGTGTGCGTTGAGGGAAGAGGACGAAGTCCGGTGGGGGAAAAGGGTAGGGGTGGTCGCGGTTGCTGATGGGGCGCGGTTGCTGATGATTTTGAAGAGGAGGCGGTCGGGTTTAGACGGTGGAGGAGATCAGTGGACCGATGGCTTGAAGAAGGAAGACAGGGGTACGTTGATGGGTTTTGGGATTTTTGAGATGAGGGAGAAGATGAACAGTGCGGTTTTTGAATTTTCTTTTGTTTTCTTTTTATTTTCTTTTGTGCTGTAGAAGAAACGAAAATGAACTTGCTAGGGTTTCACACCTCAATTGAGCAAAATCAATTTCATTTTCATCTTCAATGATCTTCAATCTGATTACAAGAGAGTTTTATTAAAGAAAAAAAGATACAGAATTGGAAAATCCTCTAAATCCCTCAAATCTCTCTCATAACCAAAATACAACCAATTAACTAATTAGCTACCAAATAAAATTCGAAATTCAAAATTTTGAAATTCAAAAATTTAAATTTCAAACTAATTTATTACAACTGAAATCAAAACCATAGTGCTGCAACATGGCGCCTCCTTCGTTGATAGACTCGGCGAAAATCTCGTGTATGCGTCCGGATGTCCCCATCATTCTCCCCGGGTGGGAGAGAACTCGACCCTGTCGAGTGTAAATCAGAACGGCTGTCATACTGCTCAAGAAGATCTGGATCCAGCCTCTGTAAGTCATCCCTATCGAGCCAAGTGTCATCTGACTCAGGTCGTCCTTTCCAACATACCAAATACCTGCGGATACCACCATTGCTAGTAGAAACAATGTTATCATCAATAATAGTATCAATGTCATGTGCTGTATAAGTGGGTGATATCTGGGGAAGTGGAGGTAAAGGGGAGCTCTCAGAAATAGGCTCAGGGGTAGGCTCATCAACCAGTGGGTTGTCAGGGTTAAAATGTGGGCCTTTGTACTCTACTAAATCCTCAATATTAAAAGTCGAACCAATATTAAAACCTTCTGGAAGGTCGAGAACATAAGCATTATCATTAATTTTCTTGAGAATTTTAAAAGGTCCTGCACTTCACGCATGCAACTTTTTAACAGTTCCCGGAGGAAACCGTTCCGGACGTATCCGAACCACCACATAATCACCAACATTAAATTCTTTAAACTTTCTTCTTAGATCTGCTCGCATTTTATAGTTAGCATTGCTGTCATTGATCTTCTTACTGATGTCTTTATGCAAGTCATGAATGCGAGATGCAAATGCAGATGCTGACTCAGATACTCTATGATGTGCAGACATGGGGACAAGATCTATAGGCTGTCTAGGTTTGTAACCATACATGACTTCAGCTGGACTGACACCTGCAGACCTATTAACAGAATTATTATAAGCAAATTCAGCAGTAGGCAGATGTTGATCACAACTCCTAAGATTCTCACCAACTAGCGATCTCAATAGGTTACCTAAGCTCCGATTGACTACCTCAGTTTGACCGTCAGTCTGGGGATGAAAAGCCGTAGAGAATTGAAGTTTAGTTCCCATTTGTGCCAAAGGGTTTTCCAGAAATAACTTGTAAATTTAACATTCCTATCTGACACGATTGTTTTCGGAAGCCCATGTAGTTTAACAACTTTGTTGAAGTATAGCTTGGCCACATGAGAAGCGTCGGAAGTTTTGAAACATGGTATGAAGTGGGCCATTTTGGAGAAACGGTCCACAACAACAAAGACAGAATCGTGTTTTCTAATCGTTTTTGGAAGTCCTAACACGAAATCCATACTAACATCCTGCCATGGACAACTCGGCACAGGGAGAGGAGTGTACAAGCCAGTGTTCTGCTTACGTTGTTTCGCCAGCTGGCAGATGTGACATCGACCCACTAGCCTAACAACATCTCGTTTAATGCTTGGCCAATAGAAGCGACTTTCCACTGCCTCGACAGTCTTGTTATTTCCAAAATGTCCTGCAAGGCCTCCAGCGTGTAGTTCCCAAATTAAGAATTCTCTCAGGGAGGTATCGGGAATACACAACTTGCGAAAATGGAAGAGATATCCATCCTTTAGGAGAAAGCCATCAATCTCACGAGTCACTCCATCATTCAGCAAAGTATAAACTTCGCTAAAATCAGGGCATGATTCATATTGGTCTTTGACTTTCTCAAAACCGATTACTTCCGCACTCAAAGTGGAGAGGAGGTGTATGCGGCGGCTGAGTGCGTCGGCGGCCTTATTTTCTACTCCCGATTTATGTTTGATCGTGTAGGTATAATCCTAGAGGAACTTAACCCAACGACCATGTCTAGCGTTCAACTTCTTTTGGGAGTGAATATATCGAAGAGCTTCGTGGTCAGAGTATATGACGAATTCTTGTGGGAGCAGATAGTGACGCCAGTGTCGAAGAGATTGTATCACCGCATAGAACTCTTTATCATAGGTGGAATAACGTTGCCTAGGGTCATTCAGCTTCTCACTAAAGTAAGCAATGGGATGTCCTTCCTGAGATAGGACTCCACCTATACCAATACCAGAGGCATCGCACGCAATTTCGAAGACTTTAGAAAAATCGGGCAGGCGCATAACAGGAGCCTGCGACATCCTTTGCTTGATCTCTTCAAATGCCTTGGTAGCAGACTTTGACCACTCGAACTCACCTTTCTTCAAGAAATCGGTAATAGGGGCCATGATGGTACTGAAGCCCTTGATAAATCGACGATAAAAAGTAGCGAGTCCGTGAAAACTTCGAACATCTCTAATGTTCTTGGGTTCGCGCCATTCTTCGATAGCTCTGGCCTTTTCAGGGTCAGCGGATACTCCTTCAGACGAGACCACGAATCCTAGAAAAATGACTTGCTGTGTAAGAAAAGTACATTTCTTAGGATTAGCATAAAGTTGCTCTTTTCTTAACACGGCACAGACTTGACGCAGATGGTCCACGTGCTGCTCACGAGAGTTACTGTAAATAAGGATATCGTCGAAGTACACAACCAAAAATTTTCCCGTGAAGGGGCGGAGTACTTGAGTCATCACTCTCATAAAGGTGCTCGGAGCATTAGTCAACCCAAAGGGCATGACCATCCATTCGTACAAACCATCTTTGGTCTTAAAGGCGGTTTTCCATTCATCACCGGGACGGATGCGAATCTGATGGTAACCACTCTTTAGATCAATCTTAGAAAAGATAGTGGCTCCAGACATAAGGTCAAGCATATCATCCAACCGTGGAATGGGGAAACGGTATTTCACCGTGATCTTGTTGATTGTACGGCTATCCACACACATACGCCATGTTCCATCTTTCTTTGGCATCAGTAATGCGGGGACCGCACAAGGGCTCATGCCTTTTTAGCTCTGCATGCTCATTGGGGTTCATCCGATAGTGAGGCAAATTAGGAAGAGTTGCTCCCGGGACTAAATCAATTGCGTGTTGGATATCACGCATCGGGGGTAATTGGTCCGGGAGGTCTTCAGGGAAGACGTCAGAAAATTCTTCCAACACAGTAGCGACTTCTGGGGGAACCACGTTAGAAATATCCTTCGGAGCTTCTCTAGCGGCGAGGGCGAAAATAAGAGCTCCGTTGGCTAGTTCACGATCAATTTCTTTGGCTCTAATCAGGTTAACACCTTGGGAAGATTTATTTGGGTCGGTCTTCTTGTCATTTCCTTTTGGTTGAACTGGAAGGATCTTGACCTTCTTCCCGTCGTGTTCGAACAATAGCATGTTGGATCGCTCAAAAATATGAACGTCGTTATCAAATAACCAGGGTCTTCCAAGAATAACTTGACCCACATCCATTTTCAAAACATAGCACCAAACTTTGTCCTTATAAATGGCAAATTGAAGAGGGACTAGGCATCTCTCTTGGACATTGAGGGCGGTGTCGTTAATCCATGATACCTTGTATGGATTAGGATGGGGTACAACCTTGAGACCGAGCTTAGCGATCACAGCTGAGGAGACCGCATTGATACAACTTCCACTGTCCACGATCACCTTACAATTTTTATCACCAATCTTTGTGAACATATGGAAAATAGAAGTACGTCTCCAATCATCAACAGCCTTAGGTTGAGAGATGGTGCATCTGACAACTGATACGGTAGGAGTTTCAATTTGTCTAAGACAACCTAAGATAGTATCATCTGCCTCATCCTCGAAATCATCGGTATCATCGTCAACTTGATGGACAAACTCATCACTGTCAGGCTCAGGTTCATATTCATATTGTCCATCGATGATAGCCACCTTGTGACGGGTCGGACAGTTCGCAGAAACATGTCCATACCCTTGGCATTTGTAGCACTTGACGTGAGCGCCAATCTTAGAGAAATCTCTCTCCGGTTCCTTGCCTTTGGGGTCGACTTTAGACTGGGAAGAACTGGGGTTAGATCGACTCTGAGGATGATTAGAAGTAGTGGCACGGGAAGATTGAGTTCTAAAATCCTGATTCCTATAAGATTGATGGGATTTGGCTTCATCTAGATCTTGAACTAATGCGTAAGCTTTCTCAAGAGTGTCTATTTCCCTAGCAAAGAGTTCATTTTGCAGATCGCTTCTCAATCCAGCTCTAAAATTTGACAAAACTTTCATTGGCGCCTCTTGTTCAATAGTGTTGCATCGAGTGAACAGTTCGTCAAATTGTGCGACATAGTCTTTCGCAGATTTGGTTCCTTGAGTGAGACGATGCCACTTATCTAGCAATCGATGATAAAATGATGGTGGAAGGTATTTTTGTTTAAGCTCGTTGGTCATTTCTCGCCAAGTGGTAATCGGTAACTCACCTCTAATGTGCCTCAATGTTTCGAGGTTGGTCCAATATTGGCAAGCAGGTCCGGTAAGTTTCATAGCGGCGAATTTGACCTTTCGGGGTTCCGTCAGGGCGTACCAATCAAAATAACGATCCATGCTCTTCAGCCAGTCCAAGAAAGCTTGTGGGTTGAGCTTGCCGTCAAAGGTTGGGGCGTTGATCTTAATACTCCTCAAGTATTGCGCATCCGGATCAGGTACCGGTTGATGTGGGGGCCGCTGAACGATGTTTCCATAGCCTTGACCTTACAGCGGTGGGGCGATATGTTGATAACCTTGATCTTGCGGCGGCGGGGTTGCAACACGTGTTTCCTCGATCCTAGTGATCCTTTCATTGGTAGCTCTACTCTCTTGGGCTAAGTTACCTACTGCTCCTGCTAGCTCAACGATTTGTTTGAGAATTTCAGCGAACTCGGGATTTGTACTGCCTGACATGCTGGACTCACTAATTGGCTCACTGGACTCTCCTAATCGATAGTGTAGACCCGTGCGAGTGGGCATGCGCTAACAACTAGTTGATATGAGTGCACAAAATTAAATGAGATGACTGATTTTTTTTATATTAATAAAGACTCACAAATTTCCTAACCTAGAACCAGGGGCTCTGATACCAAAAATGATGCGAAACAATGTGATGCATGTATGAAGATCAACGATAACAATGCTTCGCCAAATCAGCGATCGATCTAGGCAGGAAGCTCAAGAAGCAAGTGTAGCTTTCGATGGAATTTAAGCAAAAGTTGCAATGTACTAAGTTCTAATCTTTTGTAAATTATCCAGAAAATAAATGTAATGATTTGTTCTCTTAATACAGTTCAAATTGTAATATTTAGATAAGTAAAAAAACTTAGCAACAGATTTGCTCGCTCACTTAATCAAGCTGAATACAGCACAAGCACAATTGATAATAATATTGATAACAACATGCATGCAATAGCAGTTTCGAAAATATTAGGGCGAAAGAAAGTTAAACCTTCGTCGGGTTGAACTGGTTCGACGGGAAGATCCTATGGAGGTGGTTCAACGACGCCAAATATGAGGGGTGGAAGCTCTCCATCGAGGGCGGCGTAGTTAGGATGGAGCAGTGTATCTGGATGGAAACGCCGATGCCACGAGCTAATTCCCAAACTACTCTCTACGCTGTCAACGATCTGATGAGTCACACGCTCGACGTACTCGGGCACGCTCTCGAACGACTGATAATCAAACCACGGGGAACACTGTAAATCAACGATGCCCGTCTCTGGATCAAGCACTAGTCCGTCGTCAGCGTCAGGATCAGCCATACACCAATGGCCAACAAAATCAGACTATAACTATGCTTCAGCAGGTCTAACAATACGAATGAACCAAACAGATCTGAACCAACTTGGTCCGGTTCGGATTTGACCCAAAATAAATAGATCTGAACCACTGAGACTCGGTTCAGGTCTGACCCAAAGTAGCCAACCAAATAGATAAGGGTCTGAATAAGTTGGATCCGATCTCAATATTTACTCTTCCTTCGTTTTGAGAAAATAGAAGAAAACGCATCAGAGGGAGAGGAGCAAGCGGGCGGCGGGGGTGCAGGCGGCGGCGGCCTGATCGGACAGGGACTGGTGGGGGAGACGAACGGTGAGGGGAGGTGCAGTGGCGGGGCGTTGATGATGGTGTAGGAGAGGCGGCTGCTGGTGGGGCGGCGGTCGTTTGAGGGTGGCGGGGGTTGTGTGCGTTGAGGGAAGAGGACGAAGTCCGGTGGGGGAAAAGGGTGGGGGTGGTCACGGTTGCTGATGGGGCGCGGTTGCTAATGATTTTGAAGAGGAGGCGGTCGGGTTTAGACTATGGAGGAGATCAGTGGATCGATGGCTTGAAGAAGGGAGACAGGGGTACGTTGATGGGTTTTGGGATTTTTGAGATGAGGAAGAAGATGAACAGTGCGGTTTTTGAATTTTCTTTTGTTTTGTTTTTATTTTCTTTTGTGCTGTAGAAGAAACAAAAATGAACTTGCTAGGGTTTCACACCTCAATTGAGCAAAATCAATTTTATTTTCATCTTCAATGATCTTCAATCTGATTACAAGAGAGTTTAAATAAAGAAAAAAAGATACAGAATTGGAAAATCCTCTAAATCCCTCAAATCTCTCTCATAACCAAAATACAACCAATTAACTAATTAGCTACCAAATAAAATTCAAAATTCGAAATTTTGAAATTCAAAATTTTAAATTTCAAACTAATTTATTACAAACTGAAATCAAAACCATAGTGCTGCAACATGGCGCATCCTTCGTTGATAGACTCGACGAAAATCTCGTGTATGCGTCCGGATGTCCCCATCACTTCCACTATTCAAAACCCTTTCTTTTCTTCAAGTGTAGATTTTTCAGTAAGGATTGGAGCAGTAATTTTATTTACATCATCGATATTATCATGAATAAGAGCATATCCTATTTTTCTATGCCACATATCATAATTACTGTTATTAAATTTGTTAATTTTTCTATTCTCATAGAACAAGTTTACTAGCCATTTGGTAGAGAACTAAAACTAATTTTCCATTTAAAAATATTGTATAAGATTGATGTATAGATAGATATATTAAAAAAATAGAATAAGGTTAGAAACCAAGAAAAATAATTAAAAAACATGACTGTTTCGAGTTGATGAAGGAGACTCTAATTTGAGCGAAATTGTCACGTAGCGGTATTGATTGAACAAGCAACTCCCTGATCTGAGTTGGTAATGCTTGTATTTGGAAAAGGTCCAATGGATAGAGCCAATGATAATTTGATCAGATGGTCATCGCGGTCGGAGATGATCTGGTCGGCGTCAAACTGATCTGAATTGGTAGGTTAAAGGTGGTAGTCGCTGAGAGATTGTTTCAATTCTAGCTTAGCTTGGGGATGAGGGTCTTTTTCAGAAAATAATTAGAGCGAGGGGTATTTAGAAAAAAATTAAACAATTGAAATATTCAATAACGAGAGCACTCTTGGAAAAACAAACATCATATCATACTCCCTTTAAAAGTGGGAGTTGTGGAAAAACTTTCATGCACTATATTACCCCTATTCTTTTTTGATATTACATCTAATACTAACTAAACTAAATTAATTTATCATTGTTAATTAATGATATTATATGTCACTTTAAATGTGTATAATTAGGTCTCTAAAACTTCCAATGTTATTATAAAACTCTACATCATATTAATTATTAATAATATATTAATAGATAATTGCATATTAGTAAAGTATTTATGGAAAGAATAAAAAATATAGAATTGTCCTAAAATTATACCATGACACTCATATAGGAAAATACAAAGAACATTCTTATGTTTATGTAATAGGACAAAATGTACAAACATAAAAATTTAGAAAACATTAGGTCATTTAAGTGCAATTAGATATGCTATCTAAAATTAAAAAGAAAGCGCAACAAGATAAAGTGGAGGTATATAATTATAATTTTGATAAATTATAAGGTATTTAAGTTTAGTTAAGCCTTTAAAAGATTTGAAAACTTTGTTATCCACAAACAATAGTATATGATCCCATTGATAAATAATATTCATCAGATAATATGATGCCACATGCATAGCTTATATTTATATAGTAAATAAGATGTGGAAAAATTATAGTATCATATTTTGAATGAGTCTCAAGATTTTGAATTATTTCCTAAAATTATATACTTCGCTTAGAAAATTTTAGAAGAGGCTTTCGAAGAACTACTACAAAGTGTTGGACATTGGATAAATATTAAACAAATAAAATCTACAATATCGGATTGTAAAAATTAGGGATATGTATAAAATACTCGGTGTCATATGAGATAATATTCATACATAACATGACATTGTTATATGTAATCTAACATAGTAATGAATTTTAAACATAAGAACTTGCATCAAGATATATGCTTAAGATTTGGGAGAGTCAAGAATGGAGAGATTTGGGAGAAGAATTGTGGCCTTTCGTGGGTTTTGTGGGTTCTGATTTTGTATCCCAAACACGATCCAAACCTGATCCCATAATACAATTAAAAATAAAACGATTTTCTCGATATCTTCAAAGAGATATATTGGCCATATTTTCAATAGAGGTCTATATATAAAAAACCACAAAACAAAAGAAAACAATATAAAATATTATCGAGATAAAGTCTTTGACCCAATATATTAGTCGATATAGCAATATATCGGGTGATATTTAATACAATGCTTGTAAGAGCAAATATGTAAATGTTATTTAGATATTAGCTCCTTGATTTTAAATATTCAATAATTTTATGTTATTACCTCAAAATTTTAAAATTTCTCATAATTTTAGGGACTAATCTTAAATTATTAAAATTTGAGGGACAATTTATAAATAAGCGATATTTAAAAGAAGAGTTAATATTTAAAAACCCTCTTTACTATGGGGATTGTCTTAAAACCCACTCGACCAATTTAATTTGACAAAACCCCCTTATTATGAGTTATGAGGGGTGTTATTGATGGCCCCTCTCAAATTTGGTGCAATTTTAGAAAACACCTCTCAACTATAGCGTGTCTCATAAAACCTCCCCTAATCTTTTACATTTCTATTAACAAGCCGCCCTTAACATAGTTACTTCAATATGTGATTTGGACAAAATACCATATTTAAGAAAGCAATTTTAATAAAAAAAATAAACCATCAACTGAATAAAAGGACAACAACTAATTTACGATTCTTTTTCCCTCTATATCACCTCTTTTTCTTTCATCTGGTAAAAACCAAGGTAATTTTTTTTATGCTTGATGGATATTTTAGTCTTTCCAAGTTAAGCACTTATCACATAATAGATAAGACTCCATGGTAATAATTTTGAGAGGTCAGGTTTAAGTGAAAAATGTTCATAGGGATTAAACCAAAATTTTAAAAGTTGAGATAGATTATCTACAAAACACCAAAAACTTGATGGAGATTTACTCAGTTTTAAATAGTTTGTGGGGGAGGGGGGTGGAGTGGGTTGACATGCCCCTCATAGTTGAGGGGGAGTTTTCTAAAATTAGCCCTTAAGCAAAAGCATAACTTAAGGCACATGTGACATCAATTTTATACGAGTGGAGTTCATAGCAAGTCTATTACTGATGAACTGGTTCGGGTTATTTATCCTTAAATTTGTCCTACACATAAACTTTGAAAATCTTTTACTATAAGAATCTCTAAGAGAAATTTAATATTGATTTGGGATGGACATATGATTCTTCTGATTCCCCTTGTCTTTCATGATGTGTAATAAATTATTTGACAAAATAAATTAAGTTGACATTATATATTACTCACTTTCTTATAAGTTTATGAAGCTCATAGCTTGGATATGAATATTGTTGCAGATATTGTATTCTTCTAACTTCTTAAGCTAAAATTTTGGATGTTGTTTGACATTGGATATATATGAATTACTTTATTAAAATACAATCAATATGAGTGCATAATAAGTATAAATCATTCTCAGACTATATTATATAAATTTCTGAAACTAGAGAGTAATCGTTTTGACAAATTAATTAGTAGTTTGGAAGATGTAAATGGAGTACAACATCATATTTTGGAATTAATCACATAATTTATATTTTCTTTCTTGATTGAATTTGTACATTCTATTTAGAAAATTCTAAAACAAAGTTTTTGAATATCTATAATACTCGGTCGCCGGATAAATAACAATGGAAGTAAACCACAGGTGGAAGTGATTTTTTTTATAACTGAACAAAATCCTTGATGACTAGATAAACCTACAATTTTCTTTGATGAATTCAAGAATTTATTTTTTCATTAATAATAATAATTTTTTAGTATCGGTCCCTAACATCATTAATATTTTAAAATTATACATTCAGATTGCTAATTAATATTAAATTATTAATATATTATGACTTTAAGTGTAACTATTTCTCTGGAAGATAAAATGTTAAAACCACATATGGAAATATCCAAAAAAAATTTGATATATTATGATAATTATAAAGTCTTTAAACCATGTTATAATAAATAAATAAAATTAAAGTAAAAAATTGAATTATTTACCCACGTGCAGTGCACATGCATTCCACCTAGTATATAATAACGGGGCAACAAACGCAGGCTAACATGATGGGGTTTGAGAACATTAAAAAAAAGTTGAAAAGGTACAGAGATGCTTTAGATGCTTTTCTTTGGAACTGAGAAGGAAAAAAGAGTTCGGTAGTTGTCATCTAGGCAGAAAGAGAAATAAAGTCTATTGGATATTAGGAGAACGGAGAAGACTACAGGATAATAGCTCTGATACAAGTGCACGAAACAGAGAAGAGGGGAAAGTGTGACGCCCCTGGTTTTAACAAGGCTGCAGTCCAAGATGAAACCAAGAATATCAAACTTGCCATGTACTACATCGTGTAATAACACGTTTCACCATCACGATTACTATCTCTCTAGTAGAGTCAATAATAGGTGTAGGTACCAAACAGGCACAAGAAAGTTCACAGAAGAAACACTTAATGATAGATATGCTCTGAAGAAATAAGTACCAATGAAATAAATAGACAAACCTCTGAGAGGAAAATTTCTAAAATGGATACAAGTGTCTCAACATAGGAAGTCTAATGAAATAACATTTAGGCACATCGCCTTTACAAAGCTAGAAATAATAATATCTCAAATGTTCATAAATACATCTACTGTGGAAATCTGACATAAACTGCTAATAATAAATATAAATAGTTGCTAGAGCAACTCCATCAAGCTACGGCTCTCTGCGCACTTGGCTCGTTACCTGAAGGGGGGAAACAACGAGCGTCAAGCGCTAGCGAGTAACATCTTAACCAACCCTAGGGGGAAGGGCTAGAAGGATATGAAAATAGTTGTAGATACATAATAGATAACAAATCATCGACTGTGAAATAAAATGGAAGTTTGATATTTAGGAATTTACCATATAAGCATAGGTATGTCAACTATCCCGTTAGCTCACATCGTAAATAGCTAACTACCAAAACAAAAAAAAATTACAGCGTGGAGCAATAACTCCATCTCCAACTATAATATCAATAACCTGACATATGTCAAAATATATGCCCAACTCGTGGACTGCAACAGATAAAGGTCCAAAACACAAACGACAATAGCTTAAAGTCCAACACGAGGACTGTAGTGGATTATAGTCCAACGCGAGGACTTTAATAGCTTATAGTCCAACACAAGGACTTCAACAGAATATAGTCTAACATGAGAACTTCAATAGATTATAGTCCAACACGAGGACTTCAATAGCTTATAGTATAACACGATGACTTCAACATGTAAATGATATCAGAACCAACATATATAACATTTATTCTCATGCCTCGGTGAGTAAATCTAATCTCATGTCTATAGTAAACTCATGTACACAATTTACAGTATATTAAAATCCCACATAACTCGGGTAACTCACCAGCCACACAAATGCACGTAAAAGACATGCGCATGCACAAAAATACCCTGTGGTCAACCACCGCCCACCACAGTCGACCACACAAGAGCAGAACATTTCTGTTCATCTGTACACTCAGCGGTCGACTGCCACGGTCGACCGTGCAGGAAATAGATCCTCGATGGAATACACTGTTGTGCAATAATTTGCTGCCGAATGAATCCTAGAAACTCCTCCAAAAGTGCAAGGTGAAAACTGATCCTCGATCTGATACAATCGTATCTGGAACTCCGTGAAGTCAAACTATCTCTCGGATAAATATCCTCGCATAGATCTCAGCGGTATAAGTGGTCCTCACTAGAATAAAATATGCCGACTTCGTCAACCGATCCACTATTACCCAAACTAAGTCGTTCCCCTTCTTCGACTTCGGCAACCCTACAATGAAGTCCATGGAAATGTCCGCCCACTTTCACTCTGGAATGGGTAAAGGCTGAAGTGTCCCTGCTGGTCTCTGGTGCTCTGCCTTCACCTGATGATAGGTAAAACACTTATCACATAATCTGCAATATCTCTACGCATACCACTCCACCAAAAGTATCTCCTCGAGTCCTTGTACATCTTAGTGGTTCCTGGATGCACTGTATATCAGGTACGATGTGCTTCATCAAACAACTTCCTCTTCAACTCCACACTAGCTGGCATCACTAATCGACCCTTCATCCGAAGGCCTCCATCTACTCCAATGGTCCAATCATCCATGGGTTCTTTGGAAATCTCCTCCTTTCGGATTTGAATCCAAGAGTCCTCTAACTGAGCTCTGACTACTCTGTTCCTCCAAGATGGTTGCACTGATAAAGCTCCAAAGTATGTGCTGTTTCCACCCATCTCTGGCCTAAAATCAAACTGACTAAGGGTGATGAGATCTCGATACAATGAGCACCTCAAAGCTGCAACCTGATGTCGATGCTTCCTACTAAAAACATCTGCTACGACGTTCGCCTTCCCCAGGTTATACTAAATCACGAACTCGTAGTCCTTGATGAACTCAATCCATCGCCGCTATCTCTGATTAAGTTCCTTCAGAGAGAAAAGATACTTCAGACTCTGGTGGTCTATAAATAGCTCGAACAGAACTCCATACAAGTAGTGTCTCCACGCCTTCAGCGTGAATACTACCACTGCTAACTCCAAATCATGAGTGGGGTAGTTCTGCTCATGCACCCTCAACTGCCGTGAGATATATGCTACTACCCTCTGAGTTTGCATCGGAACACCTCCCAAACCTACTAACAACTCATCAGTGTATATAACAAATGTTCTGTTACTGCTCGGAATAGTAAGAACTAGCGCCGTAGTCAACTTAGCCTTCAAGATATCAAAGGCCTTCTGGCACTCTACGCTCCAAGTAAACTGTACACCCTTCTCTGCTGACAACATGGCCAAGAAATCTGACCTCAAAAATCTAAAACTCGCACTATAGCATATAGCTGATGCTCTCGTAAGATCTGCAAATCCAAACGTAGATGCTGCTCATGCTCCAACTCCAATCTCGAATAGATAAGAATATCATCGATAAATACAATCACGAACTGGTCTAAGTATGTACGAAAGACCCGATTCATCAAATCCATGAATACCGCAGGTGCATTGATCAACCCAAATGGCATGATCAAAATCTCGAAGGACCGATATCGAGTCAGAAAGGAGGTCTTAGGAATATCCATCTCCCGAACCTATAACTAATAATAACCTGAACGAAGATCAATCTTCGAAAGTACTGCACTCCCTGTAGCTGATTGAACAAGTCATCAATCTGAGGCAAAGGATATCTATTCCAGATAGTGACTTTGTTCAACTAACGGTAGTCGATACATAATCGCATATTGCTATCCTTCTTCTTCACGAAGAGGACCGGTGCTCTCCATAGAGAATGACTCCTACGAATAAAGCCTTGAGCTAACAACTCGTCCAACTAGGTATGTAGCTCCCTTATCTCAACAGGTGCCATGCGATAGGGTGCTTGGGATATCGGGGCTATGCCCGGTTGTAACTCGATACAGAACTCAACCTCTCTCACAAGTGGCAACCCAAGTATGTCCTGAAAGACATCCTGATTATCTGAGACAACTCTAATCTCACATATATCAGCACTCTGATCCTAAAACATCACCTCCTCGATGTACGCCAGTAATGACTCCGCAAATTGGTTTCCCTGAGAGGTTGCCACAACTAACTCGGACCCATCGGATGCTCGCAAATTGACTAATTTCGCAAAACAGTCGATACTGACGTGGTAGGATGATAGCCAATCCATACTAAGAATGACATTGAAATCTGACATGCTCAACACTATCAGATCAACAACGAACTCAGACTCGTCTAAACTAATAACACACCTCCTACAAATGCTCTCTAAGAGCGACATCTCACATAGAGGGGTAAAAACTGACAAAGGAATGTCTAGAGGCTAAGCTACGAGCTAAAGTCTAATCATAAAAGCATAAGATAAAAAAGAATACGAAGCTCCTAAATCAAAAAAAAATATGGGCTGGAAAGAAGTTCACGAGGAACGTACCCTCCACTATGGCCCCGCTCGCTCCATGATTACGATGGACTACTGCATAGACTCTACCGGTGGCTGGAGCCTGCTCCGCGGCTAAAGCTGGAACATATGGAACTATCTATCCTTGAGGGACCTCCTGAACTACACGAACCCACCCCTTAATCTGCGGTACCACTGGTGGTGCCTCCAGTCTCATCTGCTGACGCTGACCTCGGCCCTAAAATCGATTCTGTTGCTGATTCTGCCCTTTCACTTGCTGGGCTCTTGCTGGTGCACTACGATAATATGATGCTTTGTGGCCAAGCTTGTGACACTTAAAACAAGTGCCCTGAAACTTGTGCTGCTAAGGCGCTCTCTGATCTTGTTGGGGTCCTCTCCTATGAGGGCCTTGCTGCTACTACTGCTTGGGTCCTGAAAATGGTATTTTATTCTTGCCTTTATCCTAAGTATTTCCTTCCTTGTCCTTCTAGAACATAGTTAACTCATTCTCCTATTAAGTGACAGCATCAGCTACCTCTCGAACTGAGTAGAAGCTCCTAGAAACAAGGTATCGATGAAGGCTAGGGTGAAGTCCTGCTAGAAACAAATGTGCCTGGCATTCTCCAGTCTGCCACATGCCCATAAAATGAAGTAGACTCATAAATCTGCTCTCGAAGTCTGCTACTGACATGTCTCCCTGAGTCAATCTGGATAACTCAAGCTCTTTCTTGGCCCGTGTTGCAGAAGAGATATACTGCTCATTGAAGAAGTAGACAAAATCCTCCCAGGTAAGGGTTGTCCTCTGCTCTGGGGTAAACTGAAGCCGATACCATCTTCCTGCATCCCCTTTGAGACTATAAGATGCCAGCCTCTGCTTCTGAACCGAAGTTACATTAAGTATCTCAAGAATATTACCCATATCTTCCTTCCACTTATGTGCCTCAAGAGAATCTGACAATCCCTGAAACTTTGGTGCCCTCATCTTCTGGTATCTCTCTACTAGGCGGAGCCAAGCCTCTTGCTTTGTGGCCCTATCAACAACTGCTTGTGGGGTAGGTGCTGGTGTTACTTCCGAAAAATCCTTCGCAATTGAAATAACTGGTACTACCGGTGGTGGAACTACTAGTGGTAGTGGTGTGATGTGATTCTTCACAAGTTCCTCAAGCGTTGCCATCCTAGCGGCTATGGGAGCCAACAAATCTATCAAATATTAGGGAGCCAGCTGTGACTCGGGTGGAGCCTGCTACGGGCTCTGCCAGAGCAGCTCTCCGGGTACGAGGTCTACCATGTCCTGCCATCTGAGCACATAGAAGAAGGTTTATGAGTCCTCAAACAGAACATATATGGAACTTGTATAAATAGAAAGTTTTTATCTTATATCATTCATGCAAGTAATTTTAATATCATAAAAAAATATTTTTAATTTTTGAATACGTGAATATAATGTCTGCACTCATTCTAAAAATTTCTAGCGGACTCTATACATGAATCTTAAAAAACTCTACTCTAACTCCATCACTCGATACAGGATGATCCTAGGGTACTGGAAGTAGAGCTCTGATACCAACTGTGACGCCTCTGGTTTCAACAAGGCTGTAGTCCAATGTGAACCCAATAATGTCAAACCTGTCATGCACTACATCGTGCAATAACACGTTTCACCATCACGATTATTATCTTTCTAGTAGAGTCAACAATAGGTGTAGGTACAAAACAGGCACAAGAAAGTTCACAGAAGAAACACTTAATGATAGATATGCTCTGAAGAAATAAGCACCAATGAAATAAATAGACAAATCTCTGAGGGAAAAATATCTAAAATGGATACAAGTGTCTCAACATAGGAAGTCTAATGAAATAACATTTAGGCACATCGCCTTTACAAAGCTAGAAATAATAATATCTTAAATGTTCATAAATACATCTACTATAGAAATCTGATATAAACTGCTAATAATAAATATAAATAGTTGCTAGAGCAACTCTATCAAGCTACGGCTCCCCGCGCACTTGGCTCGTTACCTGAAAGGGGAGAAACAACCAACGTCAAGCGCTAGCGAGTAACATCTTAATCAACCCCAAGGGGGAAGGGCTAGAAGGATATGAAAATAGCTATAAATACATAATAGATAACGAATTTTTGACTGTCAAATAAAATGGAAGTTTGATATTTAGGAATTTACCATATGAGCATAGGTATGTCAACTATCCCGTTAGCTCACAATGTAAATAGCTAACTACCAAAACCAAAAAAATTATAGTGTGGAGCAATAACTCCATCTCCAACTATAATATCAATGACCTGTCATATGTCAAAATATATGCCCAACTCGTGGACTACAACAGATAAAGGTCCAAAACACAAATGATAATAGCTTAAAATCCAATACGAGGACTGTAGTGGATTATAGTCCAACATGAGAACTTTAATAGCTTATAGTCCAACACGAGGACTTCAATAGATTATAATCTAACACGAGCACTTTAATAGATTATAGTCCAACACGAGGACTTCAATACCTTATAGTCCAACATGAGGACTTCAACATGTAAATAATATCAGAACTAACATATATAACATTTATTCTCATGCCTCGGTGAGTAAATATAATCTCATGTCTATAGTCAACTCATGTACACAATTTACAGTGTATTAAAATCCCACATAATCCACGTAACTCACCAGCCATACAAATGCACGTAAAAGACATGCACATGCACAAAAATATCCAGCGGTCGACCGCCACGCACCACGGTCGACCAGGCAGAGAGCAGAACATTTCTGTTCATCTGCACACTCAGCGTTCGACCGCCACGGTCGACCGCCACGGTTGACCGCGTAGGAAACAAAAACTTCTTGTTTCTGTTACGCGTCCGGCGGTCGACCATATACGCATATACGGTTTTCTGCAGGTTTTCTACTCCAAGGGTTTTGATACAAACGTCAATAAAGGTTGATTCTATATACTACCAATCCTGTGTATGTGATTTAGCATTTCTAGATCATGTAAAAATATAATCTAATCACCATAGGCAAAAAAGAAAACCTTTTTAAACAAATGTATGCATGTCGACACGTTTGAAAACAATTATTTTTCTTTCAAAACTCTTGTTAGAAAAAATTTCAGATCTAGATCTGTATTAAGAATTTCGTGGGTTATCTTTATTAACTGAAAACTTATTCTCTTTACAATATATCATATAAAGATCTATCTCTATACATAAAATAGTATGTTAGGCTCACAAATCACAAGAAAACATTAGAAAAAAAAGTTTAAAAGTATGAGTATAGGGTTAAGCGAGATGAAACTTGCCTGAGGGGTGTTGAAAAATTCTTAACGATGCTGGAAAAGATCCTCCTTTGCTGAATGCTATTGGATTCCGCTAAAATTCTCCAAAATCCGTCGAAAACGTCAAGGAGAAGGGGTTAGGGTTTGCAAGAGGAAGGGAGGAGGCTGTTAGGGTTTAGACTTATGAAGAAGAGGGTCTCCAGGATATAATAATATATATATGAACCTAAAAACCTGACTCAAAACCCAATACAACCCGAGCTGGGAAAAACTGTCTGGCTGATGCGCGGTCGACTGACACGGTCGATCGGACTGGAAAAATCCTGTTTGTGCATGTTGTTTGTGTGCTGGCCTTTCACTTGTTCTCTCTTACATAAATAGACTTGTTTGATCCCCAAACAGTTGTTATCATATTTATCTATGATTTAAATATATATTTCACAATAAAAACTCATTCACTTTATTTTACGGGGTTTTACAGAAAGAAAGATGGGGTTTTTAAGGGGGCTCATGTAATAGGATAGAGGTTTTTTGTTTTCTGTGTGTTCTTTCTCAAAGAGAACACTCTACTTTATATAGAGGCTACCCCGTCATCTCCACCCTTTAAAGTAACTACCTCTCAGAGATACTCTCTCAACAACCCCACTTCCCCACGATTCTCTCAACTGAGAATTGTTGATTTGGTCACACAGGACCAAGTCAAAGTAACAAGAACTATACTAGAGTTGATCCTGGCATAATTTTTAGGTGATTGCTAAACACACCCTATGAACTGGGGCAAGGTTGCGAAGTTTTTCGGTGATTGCTAAATGCACCCCTAATTATTTCTATTTTGCTCATCAAGTAGCTATAAAAGAAACTATTTGGAATCGCGTCTGCTTAGATAATAGTTTATCAATGTAGTACAGAACAACATTAAGAAGAAAGGCTTCATTTCAAATGTCAAACCCTGTGAATTTGAATATTGTGTGATAAATAATAATAAATATATTATATGGTGATAAATAATATATTTTGATGTGAGTATGATAGGAATTGATTTGAGATCAATTCAGTGTATATATGTGAGTGGATGAGAGAAACATGCACGAAATATGCACGAAAACAGAAGAAAACTATAAAAATCTCTGCTAAGTCGACTTGCCATAAGTCGACTTATCAAAGCCGTAAGTCGACTTACTATAAGTCAACTTGTTAGATACGTAAGTTGACTTATAGGCTGATTTCTAGTTTTCTTTTGGGTTTCGGGTTATATCCATTTTGTTTTTCAATCCCAGACTTATAAAAACTCTTTTAAAATTGTTTTTGCTGCACTTTCTTGAGAGAATCCAGCAGCCACCCCTCCTCTAAAACCCTAGTTCAAGTTTTTTAGTTTTTGAAAGAGTTTGGTGAAGGATTCGCTGAGAGGAAGGTGAGATCTTTGTTTGTAGCAAAGGAAGAGGTCTTGCACATGTGTTGGAAGGATCAACAACGACTTGAGGCAAGATTATCTTCGTCCAAACCTAACCCCATAGTTAAATAACAAGTTTAGATGTTTAATATATTGTTGAATACGTGTTTTCTTACTTTAATCTTAACATGTGGTGTTTAAAGTCAGATTTTTGATATTAAATCTTAAACCAATGCTAGATATCAGTAACATTTTCTTGTTGTTTATGATAGAATATTGATCATGACCATTAGGTTTTTATTTAATTTTATGTTTAACCTTTTAATCATACTTAAACCCTAGGTTTGTGATACCTAAATAACTTAGATATGTTTAAACAAATTTTATGCCTCTGTTAATATTTATAAATGATCATGCTATGACAATCATGTGACCTTTCATGTTTTTATTGAAAATCTTGTATAATCATGTTGTTAGCCCTAATTAGTTTAAATCCAAATGCTAAATCATGTAATCTGATCTTTGTGAATTAGTTGTACATGTTTGTAACATTGAACGAGTTTTGTTTGAGAAATATCGCAGAAAACATCAAAATGACAACCTGGAAGTTAAATAAGTCGACTTTCCGCAAGTCTACTTATGCCAGGCCATGAGTGAACTTACCATAAGTCTACTTGTCAGGTTTATAAGTCGACTTATTGGAAAATTTCCAGACTTTATCAGTTTTGTTTTGCACTATTTTGAGACAAGTTCGCGAGATTTGAGCCGCACTTCTTTACACGTACATTCACATTCACAACTACACAAGTACAATGCCTTTGCACACACATGGGTATGGGTATCCTAATAGGGATTATGTTGAGTTTTTGATCCGATTATAATAGAGTAGTGATTGTTCATATACTTGCTGGACATCGTTAATGAGCATAACTCAGTACTATATGAGATAGTACGCCGATATACTAGATATACACAATTTATGCATAATATGAATATCATTGATGAGCCCAGTTCAGTGTTCCATGAGGTAGTGTGTCGATATTCCATATGTACAGGCCATCTATTTATGGTGATTGTGAGCCATCTATTTGGATACGTATATGGTAAGCCGCCCCGCACTCAGGCTACATGCTGAGATCGCAATGAGACTAATGAGCCATGTACACAGTTTATAATACCTACAGGGTAGTCCGTGATTTTGAGATTGTTGATTTATAGTCTAAATTTTAGGCGGATGTCAGTTATGAGTTCAACTCATCTTTGAGATATATGACCGAGATACTTTGCTCTTGAAAGTATACGGGATTATATGTTTGTCTATATTTTATCTCTCTAGTGATTGGGGAAGTTATTATAAATACGACGTAATGATGTCTTTATATTTCTTTATTGTTTTTTTTACTTGTTAGTTGGGATCAATGATTAGCGATTCACAATTTGAGACATATGGTATATACATGAGGGTTTCCTTATTTGGAGTATTTCGTTCGACGTACAACGTCTCGTGTTGTGGATTTCTAATTATTAATTTCATTTAGATTATTTATCTCTAGAGTGGTATCAATGTTTAGACATATACAATTTGAGATATATGGTATATACATAAGGGTTTTCTTGTTTGGATTATTTTGCTCGACGTACTACGTCTCGTGTTGTAGGTTTCTAAATGTTAATTTTACTTAGATACGAGGGAAAATGATCTATATAGACTATACTTAATAGATAGAGCCTTCACACCACCTAGTAGCCTTTCCCCTTGGGCGGATAGAGGTAATCTTGCTGTAGCGCTCTGACGCTCTTGTTATTATTCTTTATGTTGTTTTCTTTTCTTTCATGCGGTACAGAGGTATGGAGAGGCGCAGGATGATGGAGTTCTTGCATAGTCGCCGTCACATGAAATTTTAAAGACTCCATAGTAGATTTTTATTATTTTATTCAGACATTAGAGTTTTATTCTCATATTGTAAAGGCAGTGTGCCTTAGTATGGTTTTAGTTGATTCATGTTGACATTCTCATTATTTTAGTTATCAGATGGGTTACAGTTAAGACATGATTCTTTTTACTTATGAGATATCTTTTCTATATCATGTCTATTGCATTCATTTCTATATTTTTACGTATTTTGTATCTGCACTTTTATTTGATTCCACTAGATGATATTATTATGATTGGTGAAACATGTTTATGCACAGTATGGGTGTATGACTGGTTTGACATCTCTGGGTTCACCTTAGACTGCAGCCTTATGTGAAACCAGGGGCGTTACAGTTGGTATCAGAGCTCTAGTTCCAGCATCCTCAGGATCATCCTGTGTCGAGTCGTGGAGCTAGAATAGAGTTTCTTAGGATTCATGTATAAAGTCCGTTAGGAATTCCTAGAATAATTAACGATGTTATATATGTATTTTACAAAAATTATAAATTTTTTTATGATGGCTATTTGCTTTGAATTATAAAGCATGCGGTGAATGACAAGTGATACTATTTTCTTATTGATATATGTTTTATTCTTATGTTTGAGATCCTATTTACTATGTTTAACATGCTCTCCTCCTGATAACATAAATGTCAGGATGAGGATGTGGTCGAGGTAGAACTCATACCCGGAGAGCTGGGTAAACTGAGCCTGAACCGTAGTAGGCTCCACAGTATATAATCGACTTAGTAACACCGATTGCAGAGGTAGAGACTAGCAACTCTCGAGGAGTGAGTAACGTGCCAGATTATATTTTTTGAAGTTCCATTACCAATCATACCAATCGTACCTATTAAAGAGGCAATACCGACAATTACACCTTCATCACAACCAGCTGTTAATAGAGCCATATAGCAGAAAGCTTGGCTCTGTAAGAATGAGAAAGACATCAGAAGATGAGAGCACAAGAGTTTCAAGGCACATCGGATTCATTTGCAGCTTATAAATAGAAGGAATATGTGGGAAATATTTTTTTTATTTTTATTTTTAGATATGCTTAACGTCGACTCATTACATATGCAGAGATTAGTTATACCCAGCTTAAAGGACAACACTGGAAGATAGCACCGATTTTAGTTATGCCGGAGCAGCGAATATCAATTTCATGGAAGGATTCCATCTACTATTTCGATAAGCAGCTAGAACTAACCCGATTGGGGCAGAGAGACGTACTAAGAAGTTAATCATGGAAGTAGGATTGTCCGAAGACAAGGGCAGGGATGAGAAACTTTTAGCAATACTTAGAAAACCCCAGCAACGGGGAAAGGATTTATCACCAGTTACAAGGACAATATAAGAAGTGAGCACAACATGACTTAAGAGCGTCGCAACATCGTAGAATTTAGCTTGCATGTTATAACTGTAACAATATCATCCATAAGATCAGGGATTATCACAGTGCACCAGCAGGAGGCTAGCAGGACAGAGGCTATGGCCAGTGGCAGGGATGAGGACACGGTCAACAGTAGAACCATGGTTTCAGGGCCGTGACTACAGCCAGTAGCAGCAGAAGCTGAGGATAGAGGCACCACCTACCATTCCAAGGATTGAGGGGCTAGCAGGCCAGATTCGAGCCATCCGGGAGATTTTCGAGTGACAGATAGTTCCATACGTTCCTCTACCAGTAGTACAGCAGTCGTCAGTCACCGACAGAGTGTATGCGATCGTACCACATGACCATGGTGTGAGTGGAGCCATTATGTAAGGTACTTTCTTGGTAAATTCTTTTCCATCTTGGATCTTATTCGATTCAGGAGTTTTGCATTCCTTTATATCTCATATTTAATGGATAGAATTTCGTTAGTTGTACTTTTCCTTAAATATTTTATTATCTATCTCTACTCATTTAGGGTAGGTATCCCTATTGGAGAGTATATGTAGGAGATGTGTCATTAGTCTAGATGAGTCTGAGTTTATCATGGATCTTATCATCTTATGAAAGTCGGAGTTCGACATCATTCTCGGTATGGATTGGCTATCATCCTATCATATTAGTATCGATTGTTTTGCTAAAACAATCAGCTTGCGGGTGTCCGATGGGTCTGAGTTGATCGTAGCGACCTCACAGAGGAACCAGTTTGCAGAGTTATTTCTGGCATGCATCGAGGAGGTGATGTTGTGGGATCATAGTGCTGATTTGAGCGAGACGCATGTTGTCTCAGATTATTAGGATATCTTTTAGGACATACCGAGTTACCTCCAGTGAGAGAGGTCGAGTTTTGCATAGAGTTACAGCCAGGCACAGCACCTATATCTCGAGCACCCTATCGCATGGTACCTGTTGAGATGAGGGAGCTACAAACTTAGTTAGATGAGCTTTTATCTCAGGGATTTATTCGCCGGAGTCATTCTACGTGGGGAGCGTCGGTCCTTTTTGTGTAGAAGAAGGACGACAACATGCGCCTATGTATAGACTATTGTGAGTTGAATAAAGTCACCATCCGGAATAGGTATCCACTACCAAGGATTGATGACTTATTCGACCAGTTGCAAGGGGCGTAGTGTTTCTCGAAGATAGATTTTCATGTCGGTAATCAGCAGTTGTGGGTCCGGGAGATGGATATTCCTAAGACCACCTTTCAAACTTAGTATGGGTCTTTCAAATTTTTGGTCATCCTATTTGGGTTGATCAATGTACCCTCGGTATTCATGGATTTGATGAACTGGGTTTTTTTCCTTATTTGGACAAGTTCGTAATCGTATTCATTGACGACATCCTTATCTATTTGAGATCGGAGGTAGAGCACGAGTAGTATCTTCATTTGGCATTGTGGACCTTACAGGAGCATCAGTTATATGCCAAGTTTAGCAAATACAAGTTTTAGCTTTCTGAAGTTAGATTTTTGGGTCATGTCATCAGCAAGGAGGGTATTGCAGTAAACCCAGCAAAAGTGGAGGCAGTACTTAATTGGGAGCCACCGAAGACAGCTTCAAAGATCCACAGTTTCTTGGATTTAGTAGGCTATTACAAGAAGTTTATTCAGTATTTCTTAAAGATTGTGACGTCACTTACATGCCGGCACGGAGTGCCAGGAGGCATTTGAGACTCTAAAGGCTAAGTTGACTACAGCGACGATATTGATTATTCCAAGCAGTAATAGGACTATCGTAGTCTATACAGATGTGTTGTTATCGGGTCTAGGAGGTGCTTTGATGCAGACCTAGAGAGTAGTGGCATACATATCATGGTAGCTGATAAAATGAGCATTATTATCCCATACATGACTTGAAGCTTGTAGCAGTGGTCTTTACACTAAAGACATGGAGACATTATCTGTATGGAGTGCAGTTCGAGCTTTTCATGGATCATCAGAGTTTGAAGTACCTTTTCTCTCAGAAAGAGCTAAATCAGAGACAACGATGATGGGTTGAGTTTATCAAAGACTACGAGTTTGCAATTTAGTGTCATCCGTGGAAGGTTAATATTGTAGCAGGCGTATTGAACAGGAAGCGTCGGCATTGAATTGTGACTTTGAGGTGCTTGTTATATCGAGATCTTCATACCCTTAGCAATTTGATTTCAGACTGGAGATCGCTAGGAGCAGCGCATTTCTAGGAGCATTATCTGTGCATCCATCTTGGAGTGATATAGTGGTCAGCGCTCAGCTAGAGGACTCTTGGATTCAAACCCGAAAGGGGGAAATTTCCAAAACCAAAGGTTAATTGGACTGTTAGAGCAGATGGAGGACTTCGGATGAAGGGCCGATTGGTGATGCCTAGTAATCCATAGCTAAAGAGAGACTTATTCGACGAGGCGCATCATACCAGGCACACAGTGCATCCAGACACAACAAAAATATACAAAGACCCTAAGAGACACTTATGGTGGAGCAGCATGCGTAGGGAGATTGCAGAGTATGTGACTAGATGTTTTACTTATCAGTAAGTGAAAGCAGAATATCAGATATCGGCAGAAACCCTACAACATTTACCCATTCCGGAGTTGAAGTGGGTAGATATTTCTATGGATTTCATTGTAGGATTTGCTAAGGTTGAAGAAGGTAAACAATTCAGTTTGGTTAATAGTTGATCGATTGATAAAGTCAACACATTTCATTTGGTTGAAGATGACGACACGACAGAGACGTATGCAAGAATATTCATCCAAGAGATAGTAAGATTACATGGAGTTCCAGAGATAATTATATTAGACCGATGCTCGGTTTTTAATTTACATTTCTAGAAGAGCTTTCAGGTGATAGTTAGTTATCGTATTCTAGTGGTTTCCACCCGCAAACAGATAGACAAACGGAGAGAGTCAACCAAGTGTTAGAGGATATATTGCGGGCTTGTGTTATAGATTTTCAGGGCAATTAGGAGGACCACATCCCATTTATTGAATTCGCTTATAACAACAATTACCAAGTGATAATTGGTATGGCACGGTATGAAGCATTATACGGGAGGCCTTGCAGATCGCCTATATGTTGGACAGAACCAGAAGGCAGTCTATTGCTTGGACCTGAGCTAGTGAGACAGACTATAGAAAAGATAGCAATAATTTGGGAGCGCATTCTTGCAGCGCAGAGTTGTCAGAAGAGTTATGCAGATCAGAGACGATGGCCATTAGAGTTCCAGGTTGGGGACTATGTCATGTTGAAAGTGTCACCAATGAAGTGAGTTTAATGATTTGGTAGACGGGGAAAGCTTACCCCATGATATATTGGTCCATTCATGATAGTTGAGCGTATTGGAGCCGTATCATATCGGCTAGATCTTCCAGCATCGATGTCGAATATACACGATGTCTTTCATGTTTGGATACTTAAGAAGCAACTATGTGACGCGGAACAGCAGCGGGTGATGGACGCGCAAAAAAGTGGAGATTCTTGATGATCTAACTACTATTGAAATCCCATTGTGTATTCTTGCTAAGGCGGAAATGAAGCTTAGGAACAAATTGATTCCTCTTGTTAAAGTTTAGTGGAATCTAAAAGGAGCTGAGGAGGCTTGATTCCTCTTGTTAAAGTTCAGTGGAATCTAAAAGGAGCTGAGGAGGCTTCTTGGGAGCGCGAGGAGGATATGTGTCGTGACTTCCCACACCTGTTTGAATAGGTAATTTGATTGATTGATTATGATCTACTTTTATTTATGATTTGTTATATGATCATATTTATATTTAACGCTAGAACGGGGGTATTAACACTTAACTCCTAATCATTTGGAACACATGATATATATAGGGGGTTCCTTGTTTGGATTTTTCACCCCACGTACTTGTTTCGCTTAGTTAGGGGTTAAGTGGGAGTATTTGCAGTCTAGACGGTTAAGTATAGATATTAAGGAGGATTCTCGGGAGCCCAGAGATGTTATGCATCACGACTACACACATTTGTTAGAGCAGGTGGATTGATTGATTTGATTTGTTATATTATCTATATGATTAGATTTACATTTAATGCTAAAATGGGGAAATTGACACTTACCTCCTAATCATTCGGAACACGTGGTATATATATGGGGGTTCCTTGTTTGGATTTTTCGCTCGACGTGCTAGTTTCGTTTAGTTAGTAGGAATATTGGCATTCTAGATTGTTAACTGTAGATACTGATATGTTTTATATCTGGGAATTAATGGTACGAGATGTGTACGGGAGGGTTTCCTTACCTAGATTATCCCCTCTTAGTGCTTTTCTTATATTATTAATCTCTAAGATACGCTTGCGGAATTTCGAGGATGAAATTCTTTTAAGGGGAAAAGAATGTAAAACCTCGTGAATTTGAATATTGTATGATAAATAATAATAAATATATTATATGATGATAAATAACATATTTTGAAGCTTGAGTATAACAGGAATTGATTTGAGATCAATTCAGTGTGTATATGTAAGTAGAGGAGATAAACATGCACGAAATATGCACGAAAACAGAAGAAAACTATAAAAATCTCTGCTAAGTCAACTTATAAGTCGACTTATCAAAGCCGTAAGTCAACTTACTATAAGTCCACTTGTCAGATACGTAAGTTGACTTATAGGCTGATTTCAATTTTTCTTTTGGGTTTCGGGTTATAACCATTTTGTTTCGATCCCAAACTTATAAAAACTCTTTTAAACCTGTTTTTGCTGCACTTTCTCGTGCGAATCTAGCAGCCACCCCTCCTTTAAAACCCTAGTTCAAGTTTTTTGAGTTTTTGAAAGAGTTTGGTGAAGGATTCGCCGAGAGGAAGGTGAGATCTTTATTTGTAGCAAAGGAAGAGGTCTTGCACGCATGTTGGAAGGATCAACAACGACTTGAGGCAAGATTATCTTCGTCCAAACCCATCCCCATAGTTAAATAACGAGTTTAGATGTTTAATATATTGTTGAATATGTGTTTTCATGCTTTAATCTTAACCTGTGGTGTTAAAGTTAGATTTTTGATATTAAATCTTAAACCAATACTAGATCAGTAACATTTTCTTGTTGTTTATGATAGAATCATGATCATGAACATTAGGTTTTTATTTAATTTCATGTTTAATCTTTTAATCATGCTTAAACCCTAGGTTTGTGATACCTAAATAACTTAGATATGTTTAAATGAATTTTATGTCTCAGTTAATATTTATAAACGATCATGCTATGGCAATCATGTGACCTTTCATGTCTTTAGTGAAAATCTTGTATAATCATGTTGCTAACCCTAATTAGTTTTAATCCAAATGCTAAATCATATAATCTAATCTCTGTGAATTAGTTGCACATGTTTATAACCTGTTCCTATGTTCCATGTTGAATAGAACGAGTTTTGTTTGAGAAATATCGCAGAAAATATCAAAACGACAACCTAGAAGTCGACTAAGTCGACTTATAATTCGACTTTCCACATGTAGACTTATGCCAGGCCAAGTGTCGACTTACCATAAGTCGACTTGTCAGATTTATAAGTCGACTCATTGGCAAATTTCTAGACTTTTTCAGTTTTGTTTTGCACTGTTTTGAGACAAATTCGTGAGGTTCGAGCCGCACTTCTTTACACGTACATTCACGCCTACACAAGTATAGTGCCTTTGCACACACATGGGTATCCCAAGGGGGATTATGTTGAGTTTTTGATCCGATTATAATAGAGTAGTGATTGTTCATACACTAACTGGAGATCGTTAATGAGCACAGCTTAGTATTATATGAGATAGTATGCCGATATACCAGATATACATAGTTTATGCATAAGATGGATATCGTTGATGAGTCAAGTTTAGTGCTACATGAGGTAGTGTGTCGATATTCCATATGTACAGGCCATTGAGTCGGGTTTGGATGCTTTGTATAGCAGTCCGTGCAGACGAGTGTGCGATGAGGCTAGTAAGCCGTCTATTTATGGTGATTATGAGTCATATATTTGAATACCTATATGGTAGGCCGCCCCACACTCAGCTACATGCTGAGATCGTGATGAGACTAATGAGCTATGTACACAGTTCAGGATACCTACAGGGTAGTCCATGACTTTGAGATTGTTGATTTATAGTCTAAGTTTTAGGCGGATGTCAATTATGAGTTTAACTCATCTTTGAGATATATGACCGAGATACTTTTCTCTTGAAAGTATATGAGATTATATGTTAGTATTTATTTTATCTCCCCAGTGATTGCGGAAGATATTATAAATATGACGTAATGATGTCTTTTTATTTTTGTACTTGTTAGTTAGGATCAATGATTAGCGATTCACAATTTGAGACATATGGTATATACATGAGGGTTTCCTTATTTGGATTATTTCGTTCAACGTACTACGTCTCGTGTTGTGGATTTCTAATTATTGATTTCATTTAAATTGTTTATCTCTAGAGTGGTATCAATGTTTAGGCATCTATAATTTGAGACATATGGTATATACATGAGGGTTCCTTGTTTGGATTATTTCGCTTAACGTACTATGTCTCGTGTTGTAGGTTTCTAAATGTTAATTCCACTTAGATATGGAGGGAAATGATCTATATAGACTATGCTTAATAGATAGAGTCTTCCCACCTAGTAGCCCTTCCCTTGGGGCGGATGGAGGTAATCTTGTTATTGTTTTTTTATTGTTTTTTTCTTACAGGCGGTACAGAGGTACGGAGAGCCGCAAGATGACGGAGTTCTTGCATTGTCGCCGTCACATGAAATTTTAAAGACTCCATAATAGATTTTTATTGTTTTATTCAGACATTAGAGTTTTATTTTCATATTATAAATGCAGTGTGGCTTAGTATGAGTTTAGTTAATTCATGTTGACATTCTCATTATTTCAGTTATCAGATGGGTTACAATTAAGACATGATTCTTTTTACTTATGATATATCTTTTCTATATCATGTCTATTGCGCTCATTTCTATATTTTTGTCTGTTTTGTACCTGCATTTTTATTTGATTCAACTAGAGGATATTATTATGATTGATGAAACATGTTTATGCCACTACACCACCCGAAATCATCTATAGCGACCGAAAAACATTACGGTATTATTTCATAGTGTTTTAATCAGCGCTGTGTCAGAACCCGCTATAGTAGGTCTGTGGCTTTACATAGCACTTCCCCAATCGCTATCAAAAAGGTTTCAACCGTAGCGTTTTTATGTAGCTATAAAAGGGTATTCCATAGCATTTTTGTATTGCTATGACGAATATCTTTCATAGTGGTTGAAAATACTATTAGTTAGTTTTCATTCATAGCATTTCAATGTTGCTATTGTTTTACATTTGATAGCGTTTGAGTTACTACAATGGCGTTTCAGCGAATGCTGTCTTTCTTCTTTTAATAGCATTTCAACAATTGTTTCCACTTCTTATAGTATTTCAGTTGTGCCTATAAACCTTTGAGGTTGAACTAGAAATAGCTTCCAATTATGACAACCATAAAAGCAAATATTTTAATTAAAGGTTTAAACTGATACATAACCAAGTTGTAGCATACAAGAAGTTCAACACAAATGTGCCAAAAAAACAAATACTAGTCTTTGGATAATCCAACATGGAGTACAAGAAAGTAACCATAGTACACAGAACAACAAAAACTAACTTTGCTGCATTACATATGACTTGGGAGACTCATCATCTTCAGAATTGAGTATTAGTACTGTTGCAAAAACAGAAATTAACAACACCAATAATGAGATCTAGAGCCATGAATATATGGACACAAAATAGAAAACAACAACACTAATAATTAGAAATCCTAGAGCCATGAAGATCTGGACTAAAAACAGAAATCAACAATCAAAATATAAACAACAGTCCCAGCTTGTTGCATACAGAACATATTAGTTGTAGGCCTCCAAATATAAGCTTCTGGTCTGTTTGGAATGTCTACCATCACTTCCATCAAAAGCCGAAGCATCCCCCGAACGATTTCCAAGCTGGACTCCTTGGTTGGGGGCATTCATTACATCTGTAATGCCTAGTGAAGTTGGAAAGAGAGGTATACTTACACGGTCACTATTAAGTTGTTGGAAAATCTACCAACAAATTAAGGAATTTGATATCCGAGTAGTGACTTATAACGGCTTTATACTGTGTTATCATTCAGATTTCAAAATAGGTAAAAGAACACCTGAAAGGATACATAAGCATATTTCCCAGAGGAACTAAAAACGACTTCATCCCCTCCAGAGAGGATGGTTTTAGAATTTTTCCTCAAGGTTTTTCCATTTACTAACACCTCGCCTTTGCTCCAAGAGATCTCAAGCAACGCAGCAGGTGCACCATCATGCTACCATTGACAAAATGCTATATATAAAACAAATTAACATAGACATAGTTATAAATATCAATGGAGCCAGAGAGAGCAGACAACTAAGAAAAGTACCTCTACGCGCTTAAGTTTGCACAGAGTAGTGCTGACAGATGGGTCTTGTAACCATAAATTGCAATTTTGGCTTTGACTGACAGTAAAAATAGAACTAGAGATATGAAGATGAGGCTTCTGGAAAAAGGAAAAAATAGCAAATGCATTATTAACACAACAAAAAAGAAAACTACAAGGTGAATCAGCTAATCCATATGCTGCAAACCCAAATATCAAACATGTTAGTGTCTAGAGTTAGGAATGGGGTTAGGAAGAACTCAATTTTAATAAAATGATCCACAAAATGATTAGCTTTTGTTAAAGGGGCAAAACATACTCCATATAGTAAATATATTTAAGGGGTGCCAGCTTAACACTTGGAAGCATCGAACAAGACTGGAAGCGTGTTGCAACCGTATATTACACACCTTATATTAGACAAGCATCTGGATATAAGTATTCCACATGTTACAATATTTATCATATTCCGCTGAAATATAAACTATAGAAACTTCTTATCACAAGATTCCAGTGTTATCTGATTAAAGCATTGTTGCATAAGACATGGAAGTACCAAAATTTTAATTTATTCCTCTAATTTCAGAGCAAGTTTATCCAATTAGCTTTGAAACCATGTTCTGATAATTATCCCTCACATTATATACGCAAGTTAGTGACTCTTCTTTGAAACCCCACCTTCGCTACAAGTAAATGCTGAAGGCTTACCCCTACAAGTTGTACAAGTGCTCTTTTAATTGCTGATATATGATTTATCAAACAATGAACATTAATCGTGCATCTCATTTACATTAACTCTTTGGAAACACAGAACATTATTTACTATTTTATAAGAGATTCTAACAGTGCATACTGTTCTTGTATTCTCTATCTAATTTTTTAAATAGCATTCATCTATTAAATACTCAAAGCATCTATTAATGCAAAAAAAATAAGAGTACACATGAATGGTATGCAGAATTTAGAGACAATTAGCAACATTTTGCAAAATGGAATGATGGACCTAGTGAACTATAAAGATCTCAACTATGGCAAACCTGCAAGGCCCAATCAAAGCACATTAGGAGGATAGCCGGGTCTATGCCACAACTATCATACATAGTTCCAAAATTAGGACTCAGAGAAAAAAATAGTAGAATTTAATATGAATTTGAACTAAATTGCAAAGAAATTCTATCCCTAGCGATTAAGGAGCTCTTTCTTTTCTTTTTTTTAATCCTCACTATAACCCTTGAAAGCCAGCAGTTCTTCCATCTACTTGATCATTATTTCTAGCATTTGAGTCAATATTCGGTCTATAAAAAACCATTGAATGTATGTGTGCACATATGCATGATTGATCACTTGATTCTGGAAAGAAATGGTATATTTCAGACTAAAAATATAAAAAATGAACTTCCAAGTCATATGGATTAAAAATTAGGGAAGACTTCTCCAAATAAATCATGAATAATTAAGAATGATCAATTTACCGTTATTGAGCCCCATTGCAAACTAGCACTTTTACCATTACTCCAAGTTCCTTCTCCAAAGGTAAACCCTAACATCAAATAGACAAACAAGATTCAACTTTAAATGAAATCGACATTTACAATTTAGGTTAGATCATCTAACCATTTGTGAAATGATACAAAATTAGGATCACAAAACACAATTAAATAGAAGACTATTAAAAGAAACAAAAGAAAATGTAGAAATTGGAAGGAAATATTTAGGACAGTAACGCCATTTTTTTAATGTGAAAAGGAGAATGAAGAGATCAATTAAATGGAAGCTAAAGTTTTACCATGAGAGTATTTTCCGTCACCGTAATCTCGACTTAAAAGAGGGAAGGGGACAGTGGGCGGCTATCAGCGGAGAGAGGTAGAGGAAGAGAATGAGTGAGAGGGTGGCGGTCGGCGGTTTGGCGGCGGTCGTCCTTCAAACATCAAATATTCCCATGGTTCTCCAACCCTCAAGAAACAGCAACAAACCCCTCGTTCTCAGATAAAAACAAACCCAAATTAAACGATTAAAAAACCCTATAAAAAACACCAAGAAACAAATAATAATAATAAAGAAATCAGAAACTGCATCCTCGATCCGATCTGACGCGAAATCATCATCAGAAATCAGCAGCAACAGTGATCCCACATGCCTCGATTTCAGCACAACCCTCAATCTGTAAAAACCCTAGCTTTCTCGAATGAGGAGGAGGCAAGCCTAGCTAGCTAGCTAGGGTTGGCGATGGAGAAGTATGAGCTCGTGAGGGACATCGGATCGGGGAACTTCGGGGTGGCGAGGCTGATGAGGTACAAGGAGACCAATGAGCTCGTCGTCATGAAGTACATCAAGAGGGGCCGCAAGGTTTGGATCCCGTAGGGTCGATCTCGGAGAGAGATCTGAGAGGAGAGATAGAGGAGAGAGGGAGAGTGGGGCGTCGTGGGTTTGATAGATGAGGAGGGAGCAGATTAAGGGCAGGCGGAAATTTAGGGGGTGGGGGGAAGGAGACGAATGAAATTTTGGGGGCGGCCTGTTTTAATTTTCAGTCTCCCGCTTAAGTTTTCAACGTGCCAAAACAAAAAAAATTGCGATCAAGTACTTATAGCGTTTAAAATTTTTCAAACGCTATCAAAAAATAAGGCACATACGATCTATAGCACTTACAACATAAACGCTATTATTCAACACTATAAAAAAACAACTTTATTGTAGTGCATAGTGTGGGTGCATGACAGGTTTGACATCTCTGGATTCACCTTGGATTGCAGCCTTGTGTGAAACCAGTGGCGTCACATCAAATCTGCAGCTTGACTACCTAAGTTGCTAGCCTCTTTCAACACTGCCTTGTTCAGAGCTGTCTCCTGTTGAACTGACGGCCATGATCACAGAATAGGCAAACATGAAAATTTAGTAGTTTACACATAAAGGTCAGGCAATTGAATTGTTTTTTAATTAATCACTTAGCAATTATATATCTGACAACAAATTATTACGAAAAATTTCACATTTATTTCCAACCTTGATGAATGTTTGTTAGCTATTTTGGAGTTTTAAGCTAAACTTATAGCAGCAAGACCCCATGTCTATTAAGAGGGTTTGAATCTAGCCAAGAGTTAAAATTCTACGGCATTTACCACTTAATCACATGACTCGGTTTCTCTCATTAAAAAATTGACAAGTGTATGTTTAGTGAAAATTTATATTAGGAATGGAAATAAAAGAATAATTGTGATTAGGTAATTGTGTTTAGTGCCACATTGACTACACAATCAACTTTTTATTATTGTATCCCTGTATAAAGGGAATAGTTGTAGCTTTTAAAATATGAATGACGATGTATAATATTTTATTATTTAATAATTTAATAATTTTTGTGCCAAATTTCAAACTTCTGACCCTCCTTGAATTATTAACACTAAACTAGTTAGGGCTGTTTGGATGCATGTTTTTGGGTAGGTAAAGCTGAAAAGTGCTAAAATTATGGGGCCTCCTATCAGTTTTCACCAATTTACATAGTTGGTTGCAATCCTTTAAGGGCTGTTTGGTTAAATTTCTATAAAAAAAGAGGAAAAAAAGTACTCAAATTTTGATTTTCATGTATTTCTACAAAATTTTTAGGAAAAATTTATAGAACTCAAAAAAGTATCGTATTAATATTTCTTATTTTTTTGCTATTTCTTTGTTTGGTTCAAAGTATGAATAAGTTTCTAACTTTATAGAAAATATGTTGCTTTTTTTGGTTGGATGTAACTTTATAGAAAATAGCTTACTAATAATACTCATGGGAAATCACATGGGAAAGGTACTTGTTGATGACTAAGATCACACAATCAATCGTATCCAGAAGAGGATAGGTCGGTTTCTCCGGAGTCCCCGTCGGGACGAGGTAGAGGAGATTGATGAGGGGGCCGCCTCATTTTCTGACTTTATGCTCAGTCTTGAATTGGAGGCTGAAGTCCATGCTACAAGAAGAACACGTGAGAGAGCGGGGACCGGTTCCCCCGTGGTTCCTCCGACGGTCAAGTTAGTAAAACTTGAGTGGGGAAGGGGAATATCAAGGAAAGAACTAATGTGGTTCTGAGGGGTTCGATTGCTCTAGCTCTTCCCCTTTTTCCTTTTAAGTAAGGGTCATACATGTATATATCCAAGGACGGATGGACATGTTGGCCCTGTTTTGCTATGCAGAGAAGGGCGGTGGCAAGATGTGGGTTTGATGCTGAGTCAGCCCTTTGATTGACAGGTGTCGGCTGGCGACTATGTGAGAAGTTACTTCGACATAGGAGATAAGTTCTTCGTATTTTTCGGGAAGTGATTCAGAGCATAGAAGAAGGCACGCTGACAGGCTGAGTCATCCATCGCTTTATAGGTGTTGCCCGACGACTAGAGAGGAAGTCACATCAGCCTAGGAGAGAGTGTCTCCGCATTTTCCGGAAAGTAATTGAGAGCGTGGTAGAAGGCACTTGGGTAGCTGACAAGTCATGAAGACCTTCAGGCTAGAATCAAGATAAGGCTTGTCCGAGATGGACTAGGATGCTAACATATGCTCAGGGGAAGAGACTTGAGGCGGAGGTTATTCCTCAATCTAGCCGATAGGGAATGTTCATCAAGTCATCTCTGTGAGTCACCGAGTAAATGGTCGAGTGTCCTTGGTGGTTTGTCTTCAACAGAAGGGTTGACTCATCCCTCCTTTCGAGCCGACATAAGTGACATGAGTTCGACAAGCATGCAAAGTTGGGGACCATTATTGGGCTTGGGCTACCAAGTTGGTTAGGGCCTTGTTTGCTGAAATACACTCATCAATGCTTTGTTTATACATTATATCTCTAGTGAATGAGAACACCATAATAGTTGGCCGGTTTCGCTTGGAGTCGGCTTGAGCCGGGGCCGAGTGAAATAAAATAATCTTTTCCTAGTGCAAGTCTGCTCCAGACGAGAAACTGAGAAGTCTCCTTTAATTGACGTGGCTAACGTCATCAGATATTTTTCTTTAATTGTCATGGCTTCGCTCTGCTTGGCTATTATTATCAAATATTTGAACCGTCATTCTTCTCAGGAAACGAAGCATCATGGATATAATGGAGGGCATCCCGCTTTAAGAGCATTGGGACGTGGAGCAATAAATGAGGGCGGCGCTTCGGGCTTCGAGTGAACCATTTCACATTCCAAAATGGATCTTATTTGGTTACTTTAAGAATCAACGCGTCCCTTCACATCCTTCCATGTGCCCCTCCAGATATCTATAAATAGCTTCATTAGGGGCTGAGAGGATTCCTTTACGAGCTTTTGCTTTGAGGAATATTTGATATTCCTCCAAGCTTTTTAAGAGAAGGTAAAACTTTCAATAGCCTCTTTAGTTTCACCCGTTGGCCGCAATGAGAAGCTCGCTGCTCTTGAACTCATTCACTCAAGAGTCTATATGGATGACCTAGTGGGGCTTTATGAGATTAATTTATAATATCCCTATGACAGCGCCTGAGAGGAGCGAGATAGTGCATAGGCATGAAGAGAATTGGGTGCTTGTATATCTGGCCTATTTGGAGCAATGTTTACGGCTGCCTCCTCATCCATTCATTAGGGAGGTACATATTGCTTTGGGCATTTCCCCTTCCTAGTTCTACCCAGATGCAGTAAGGGCTATGGTGGATTTTATAATAATTCTGCCACCGTGTGGGAGTAAAGCTGAGCATGAGATTGCTCGGTCATCTGGTCAACATTGGGTTAGCAAAAAAGGACCCACACTACTTTTACCACTATAGTGGTGATGTCCATCTTGTCTCTGATTCTTCGGAGTCGAGCGAGGGCTAGAGAGAGAGGTATGTGAGGGTCTACGGTGCTGACTATGTCTTCGACTGCTCAACTTGGCCGGAGGCGAATAGGGACGCGTTAAAGCCGGTTGCCCTTAGCGATATGGAGAGGAGGGACTTGGAGAGGATCCGCTCTTATGCCGGGTCACGGGAGAGGGACGATCTATTCGATGATGCGTCTCTCCGAACGGCGGGCGTGTCCAGGATCTTGTCCTCTACTGGTGATCATGCGAGGGCGAGTCCTCTTTCTCTTCCACTAATGGTAAGTCGCAAGAAGAGCACAGGGACCAAGGGGCCAAGCTCTGCTTCCATACCCCAAAAGAAATTGAGGGAGGCTCTTGGTGTTGAGGAAGTGGCCAGCTTGATGCCTCATGTGGCTGAAATTTCCTCTGAATTTAGGGGTAGGAAATGGGTTGAGAGGAGACACCCAGCCGGACCGGTTGCGGGGCCTCAACCAACTGGAATGGGTCCGTTGGTTACTCGGATTAATCGCTTGGAAAATATGGGGACGGTAAATGAGTCTTCTCCTTGAGGGGTGACAACAGTCCAGGCAGTCGGGGAGGATGATGTCGGCCCTAGTTTTATGCCCGAGTCGTTTTGTCATCCTGGCAAGGAGCCGGTTAGGGTGGACAGCAACATCAAAGGGCAAGCTGGAACACCGTCAGGCCATAAGGAGAATGGTGCTAACGAGAGGATTTTGGGGAAGATGCCAAGTGCTGGCATTCATTTTTCCCTCCAAGCTTGCTTGGCTCGGGAGACTTCATTGGAACAGGCTTTGTTCAATCAACTTGAGCATATGCACAACTCTTCCCTAGAATGGCAGGCGAAGCGGGATCAAGAAAGGCTAGCCAAGGAAGAAGAAGAAAAAAGGGTCGCTGCTTTGGAGGTCGAATTGGCTCTTAAAGAAGGTGCTTGGCGTCGGAGTCTGGATGAGAAGGACGGGCTCCTGAAGAATTTTTAGATCGGGTTTTCCAAGAAGATAGGAACCATTGAGGATCTTCAAAGGGAGATGGCTCATCTACAGGCGGAGGTTGATTCCAAAAAGAGTCAAAGGGTGACGGTTGAGGCTGAGGCTCGATCGAATCGCATGTCTCTCAAGAAATTGAGGAAGGACTTTGATGAGAAACAATCAGAGATTCAGGCATCTACTGCCCTTGTCAAGGACTTGGAGGACAAGCTATCTCATCTGGATTTGGAGTAATATAGAAAGAAAGTAGTCAACAACTAGTGCCATGGCCTCTTAGGAAGGGTTAAAAGGGCTTTGGCATGTAAGGCCAGAGTCGACTACTTAGCTTCGCTTGTGCCTCCTAGTTCTTATCCTTCTCCTGACTGCTTCTATCATTCTTGCGTCTCCTATTGTCTCAATCTCTTAAAAGATGTTGAGCGAAGTGGATGCAGGCTGGACTTAGCAGTGAGTGATGATGAGTAAGAGCCTGCTACTGGGACTCTTGGGAATCTTCTCTAACTGCTGTCGCTAGGGGACCGCCAAGTCCTACCCTTAGATCTGGTCGGGAGCTCTGAAGACTTGTATCTTTTCTTTTCATTTTTTTGAGAAGTTTGTAATGAAGTTTCCTCTTGTTGAATGAAGACCAACTTTTGTTTTCATTCTTGAGTTTGCCTTCATTCTTTATATTCTCTTAGCGTTGTAACTTTGCTCTGATTGAGAACTAAAAATTTAGCTAGGTTAAGTCAGTTGTGATGTGTCACCCTGTACTTGGGGAATCAAGACAACTGGTTCACGTAGCATTTTATGTTGGCTGGATATGTAGTTCTTTTATTGACAAAAATTTGGCAAAAGATTGCCTGAGTTTAGATGTCAAAAAACTATTAATCTAAGCTTTCAAAAATCATACCTTAGGCTTATGTAGGATGACATGAGGATCTTTTTGATAGAATGACAACCATGAGGTTAGGTGCCTAGGTTTTACATAGGTTCCTAGGTCTTCAATATCCCCGTATGGTCGAGAGGCAACTATGGGAGTCGACCATAGGGTTGGTGCCTTGCGTTTATTCCTGAAAAGATACAAAGGGCTTAAAATTCAATTTAGGAGTCGAATGCCTAGAACTTTTGGAAGTTGACTAGGTCTTTTGGCAACTTTGAGGCTGAATAACACTCCTAAAGTTGAGTGCCTTATGTGGTGCCTAGGTCTTTGATATCCACGTATGGTCGAGAGGTGACTGTGGGAGTCCACCATAGGGTTGGTGCCTTTGGTTTATTCCTAAAAAGGTGCAAAGGGCTTAAAATTTGATTGATGAGTGAAATGCCTAGAACTTTTGGAAGTTGACTAGGTCTTTTGGCAGCCTTGAGGTGGAATGATAATCCTGAGGTTGAGTGCCTAGGTCTTATATGGTGCCTAGGTCTCGATATCCCTGTATGTTCGAGAGGCGTATGTGGGAGTCGCCCATAGGGTTAGTGACTTGGGTTTATTCTTGAAAAGGTATCAAGGGCTTAAAATTTGATTGAGGAGTCGAATATCTATAACTTTTGGAAGTTTACTAGGTCTTTTAGCGACCTTGAGGCTGAATGACAACCCTGAGGTTGAGTGCCTAGGTCTTATGTGGTGTCTAGGTCTTTGATATCCCCGTATGGTCGAGAGGCGACTGTGGGAGTCGATCAATGGTTGTTGCCTTAGGTTTATTCCTGAAAAGGTACCAGGGACTTTAAATTTAAGGAGTCAAATACCTAGAACTTTTGGAAGTTGATTAGGTCTTTTGGCAGCCTTGAGGCTTGATCCCTGCTTAAGTTTGGCACTTTGTAGCGCAAGACAAGAGTCAACTCATATTTGGTAGATTTCATTAGTACTAAAATTTACACATTTATGGAAAGTATCTGCCATAGACGTATGACCCTAAGGGGCGTCTGATGCTTGAAATGCTCCATGTTTCTTTGCTAAAAGCAGCTTCAGGGAAGGATAAGCCATCTGTAATTGTAGCCGTAGGCGATTCATTATTGACTGGTGATGAGTCGAAAGTACTTTTGTCATCTCATCAGCCAAGGCTTCTTTGAGATCATGTCTTCATTGAGGGCGGTCTCTGGATCATCCTGTGAATGGATGGACTTTCCTTATAGAGATCATGCGGGTCATATCCTTCAACCACAAAAGCCTAGGCAACTTTTGTAGTGAAATGTTTTCATGAAGAAGATGCTTAAGAAGCCGAAGGCATTCTCACCAACAAGTTGACCAGCCAATAGACTTTAAGTTTTCCCGCAATCTTATCTCCGATAGATGGAAATTGTTCCCTTCAAAGAGACATTAGAGTCTGAGGCGCCTAGCGCAGACTTGATCATTGCTCCTGTGCTCATATGAGCTATTTCCAGTCAGAGCTTGAGCGATATTGGACCTGATCAGAACCCAAGATCAGGATAAGGCATTCTAGGTGATTGCACTCAAGGCTTTTCTGTAGTTAGGGAGCCAGAGTTATTCTGCGAAGGCAATTAAAAGCCAAAGTTGCCTGTTCAAGGAAGACAGCAACCCTTATGATGCGTCTTCTTCTGGAGGGTCTTTGGGGGTGCTAATGGTCGCTCTATCATCTAATAGATGGCGTACTTGGCAAACACTCCCCAGAAAGTTGCAACGGCCTTCGAGCATTACGCCTACGTTGATTCCTCTTAGCTAAAACTAGCCCTCCTTAGCTTGAATGATACAACTCCCGACTTCATTTAGCTTGTACGATACAACTCTGATATTGTTCTCCAGGGTGAGTAGAATCAGACCCCTGTTCAGAACTTAGAATTTCTTCTTGAAAAAGAAAAGTAGCTCAACAGTGGGTGCCAAAGTGTTGATGACTAAGATCACACAGTCAATCGTATCCAAAAGAGGATATGTCGTTTCCTCTGGAGTCCTTACCGGGACAAGGTAGAGGAGATTGATGAGGGGGCCGGCTCCTTTTTCGACTTTATGCCCGGTTCTTGAATTAGAGGGTAAAATTCATGCTGCACAGACAAGAAGAACCCATGAGAGGGCGGTGACCGGTTCCCCCATGGTTCCCTCGATAGTCAAGTTAATGAAACTTGACTGGGGAAGGGGAAGATCAAGGAAAGAACTCATGTAGTTCTGAGGGGTTCGATTGCTCTAGCTCTTCCCCCCTTTTTTTCTTTTAAGTATGGGTCATACCTATATATATATACAGGGACGGATGGATAGGTTAGCCCTGTTTTGCTATGTACAGGAGGGCAGTGGCAATAAGTGGGCTGGATGCTGAGTCAGCCCTTTGCTTGACAGGTGTCGGCTAGCGCCTCTGTGAGAAGTTACTTCAGCATGGGAGGTAAGCTCTCCACATTTTTTGGGAAGTGATTCAGAGCATGGCAGAAGGCACGCTAGCAGGCTGAGTCATTCCTCACTTTACATGTGTTGGCTAGCGACTGGAGGGGAAATCACTTCGGCCTGGGAGAGGGTGTTTCCATATTTTTTAGGAAGTGATTAAGAGCATGGCAGAAGGCACGCGGACAATTGATAAGTCATGAAGACCTTCAGGCTAGAATCAAGATAAGGCTTGTCCGAGGTGGACTGAGATGTTGACATATGCTCAGAGGAAGAGACTTGAGGCGGAGGTTATTCCTCAATTTAGCTGATAGGGAATGTTCATCAAGTCATCTCTGTGAGTCGCCGAGTAAATGGTCGAGTGCCCTTGGTGGGTTGTCTTCGACAGAAGGGTCAACTCATCCCGCGTTTGAGTCGACATGAGTGACATGAGTTCGATAAGTCAACAGAGTTGGGACCTTTGTTGGGCTTGGGCCGCCAAGTTGGTTAGGGCCTTGTTTGCTGAAATGCACTCATCAGTGCTTTGCTTATACATTATATCTCTAGTGAATGGGAACACCATAATAGTACTGATGTACTTAATTATTTTTTAATATACGCATCAGATTTTTGGGTGATTTCTACCCATTTTGAGCGGAAATTGATTTCTATAAAATGAATACTTTTCTATACTTTATAGAAAACTTTTCTGTAAATTTTTTTGAACCAAACACAGTTTATAGAAATCTCAAGAAAAAATTTATTTACAAAACTATCACTATCAACAATTTTCTATAAAGTTTTCTGTAAAACCACTCAATCAAATAGCTCCTAATAGATAAAGTTACTTTTCATTCAAGTTGCTTAGGTGTCACAGCAAATTCAACTCCAACCAAAATAGATGGATTTGGCTTGAAAGTGTTGGGGAATTTCACTCTCCCCGCCTACTACAATATGCGCAACTCCGAAGCCAATCCACAATCAACAAGATATAAAATGACCATAATCAATAAAAAAAGAACACCGTAATTTACGCGGTTCGATCGACCAACTTCGACCTACATCCACGGTTCAACAATACGAGAAATATCTGAAAGCACCCTAATGCCACTAGGAAGGAACCCTAGAGAGGGTGAATAGGGTTTATGCTAATATAATCTGATTTATGCTAATTTAAAACTTACTTAACAAATATTCTAGCAAGTATGATATATGACAAGATATATATGCAAGGATATACAAATAATTCAAGGGTGAAACAAGAAAAATAAGATAGTGGGAAATGAACAATGAGCAATTGACAAAGGCAATATAATTATGAACACCAAAATTCGTGCGCTAATGGAAACACAAACAAATGATATGATCACGGAGTTCGGTTCCCACGACCTACGTCTCCGCTCCTCACCTCGAGGAGATCTCCACTATCATAACCTGGTTTTCTACGCTCACCCGAATAACGTTTACACCTCACACTTGGTTTTCTAGCTCACCGAAAACTTTACAACACTCACAATGTAAACACACTAACTACCACCTTAAGTGTTGGTCTCTAGCCCGTGTCTCCCTCAAGTGTTAGGAATTACAATCTCTCTTTAGGCATTACCACCTACCTCACTCCTCTTGGGATGACCCCGCCTCTCACAACACACTCCTCTTGGTGTACAAGTGGATTACAAAGTGTTCAACACAATTAGGCTCACAATACAAATAAATTTGTTCTCTACAATGAATGAGAACACAATGTAGGCTCACACTCTAAGTCACACTCCCCACAACCCAAATTATATTATGTATGAAATACAATAAGCTAGAAAAATGATAATCAAACAAATAGATATAAAGCTAGAAAAAGTTTAGGGAAACTTCTCTATAGATAACAAGAGAGAGGGAGAAAAGTGAGTGCTCAAACACCAAGGGTGATCTACACTTTGCTCTTGTGAAAGTTGCGTTACAAACCAAACTTGAAAATGCTTAAAAGCTTTTTAAACAAACCTAAACCAAACTTTAAACACCCTTAAACTTGTTTTTAAAATTCTCTTGATTAATTCAGAAGTTAGGATTTATGAGGGTATTTATAGGAACCCCAAAGCCAAGAGAAAACAAGGCAAAAAGACCAAAAACCAAAAACTAGAACAGGCTAGAAAAAACTAGTCGTTACAGTATGAGTCGACTGACGTCTTTCATCAGTCGACTGATGAGCTGACCGTTAGAGGCATTTTCCAGCTCATCAGTTGACTGACGACCTTATCAGTCAACTGATGACCTCATCAGTCGACTGGTCAGTCGACCAAAAAAAACATAAACTTTTTAACATTCCAAGTGATTGACCAGTCGACTGATAACATGTATCAGCCTGTTTTGAAACAAAAATTTGATTTTCAAACTGCCTTTAAAAATAGCAAATAAAATCAAAAAAAGTGTAAAACTTTAGGAAATGATTGTAGACATGATAATATACATGGTACAAAAACTGGTTTTCAAAAATCATCTCCCAAATGAGAAATCTCTTCATTTTACAAAATAGTCCAAAACATGAAAATGTGAGATACTTGAATTTTGATGTTTTGACATAAACTAAGTTTTGAAACTTTGTAAAATAATTTTATAGACTTGATAAAAAGTATAAACTATAGTTGTTAAGTCTATAAATCAAATAAACCAGAAATATAATATTTTTCCAAATACAATAGAATATGAAACATATAAAAGTATATATGAAGATATATATATTGTTTCATATCTATATAGCTAAACCAAAACATATATGTATATATATAACTATATATATACAAAAACCAAAACGTGTATGTGTGTATATAATTAAGCTTAAAATACTAACACACATAATATAAAAACCTAAACCAATTTACCCAAGCTTGTGATCTTCAACAAAGCTCTATCTTGGTAAACTTGCGGATGGAGCTTGAACTTGGATCTTCAACTTGAATTGCATAGCTTCATACCATAATTTCGCCAACCTTCATTGGATATGATCGTGAATGCTCGATTCCATCCATCCTCCAGCATATTGTTTGCCTAGAATAAATATAAAGCACAAACACTAGACAAACAACATTAGTTATAAATTGTTTGTTAATTATCATCAAAACAAAAGGACCCAACAATATCTTTATCGTCTTGAAACTTTGTCTAATCATGATGGAACACAAATTCCTAATCATGATAGATCTCAAACCATATCTAATTCTCATAAAGTTCTACAAAGAATCAAAGATACAATCCCAACAATCTCCATCTTGGATTTGATTCCCAAACTCCCTTGAAGATATATCATCATCGTCTTGAAACTTTGTCTCTCCCGCTAGAGTTTTCTATTTCTTTCGCACTTCAAAATCGAAGTAACTACACTCCTAATCAGAACACCTGCACTCTAACTGGCTGTCTCGTGACCCTCACTATCATTTGCTTCACCGTGACGCCTCCACCTCTCTTGTGTGCACCAAGAGATCTTCGCCTCCTCTGACAAGAGAAGCAAATTAACCATGCTTGTCCTCCTAACTTGAGCCTGACAATAGCCTGCCCCTACTTGTTGTCCTTGTGCTCCACCTGCATCCCTCGTCTCGCATCATATCGGTGTACCTCTCTTACTCTATACTATGAGCCAGATGTCTCTATCTCCTCCATCACTTAGCTTGGACCGAATATGAGCACTGATCATCTTCAAGTCTAATATCATCAGCTCCATTAGCATGTGTATCACTCAGTCGTGCCAGCTTGTAAGCTCCACCTAATCTGGCACTGTCCTCCTCGAGTCTATACACCAACCAACTAGTGCTCCCGAGATGGATTTGAATAATTATATGTTGACAACTCTACTACTAAAACCACATCTGATTCTCTACGTCGGTCTCATCTGTCGCATACTCGTTTGCCCTATCTACTATCAGATCTGTCTCATCGTCACCATCAGAACTTTTTAGCACTTTCTAACTAATCTGAGCATAATCTGAAAAATCAAACCATTCCATCGCATTCAGAGCACTCAAAAACCTAGAAATCAACTCCTGAATCGCCAAAATCTGCCATCGATTCACTAATCATTCTAGACCATTCGATCAATCCACAACTCCAAACATGATAACCACCAAACATTGGATGCTGCTGATCCCTTTTCTCTTTCCCATGTGCGAACTGCTTCTTTCTTCCCTGGTGATTGACTGCTACGTGATTTTCCTTTCCCTCACAAATCTTGCCGACCCATGCTATAGTAAAATCTTTCACTTCCCTTTTTTCCATGTAGACCCTACATCACACTTACCCTTCGGGTCTGTTTGTTTGCCTAAAAAGGGGGGAAATCAAAAAAATGGAAAACTATTTCTAAAAAGAATTGTTTTGGGAGTGTTTGGTTGGCTAAAAAACGAAGAAAATCAAAGAAATAGAGATGAGATGATGTTAGTTGTCACCTTATTATTGGATGATGTGAGTGGTTTTTTAAGAAAACTTGTTTTGATGTTGTTTCGTTGGCGAAAAAATAAGGAAATAAATTATAAGAAACCTATTTCCTGTAATATGTTGTTTTCTTTTGTTTGGTCCATTCTTAAAAATAAGAAAATAGATGAGATAAGATGAGTTATCATTATATTATTGGATGATGTGACCCACACTTAAGGAAATCGTTTTTGTAGCTTTTTGAGAGGAAATGTGTGAAAATAAAATGTTAATGAGATGAGATGAGTTGTCACCATCTTATTTGATGAAGTGAGTGATTTGAAATGATGAGATGAGATGAGTTGAGTGATGTTGTGGATAAAAATAATATTTTATTAGATGTGGTGGATGAGTTGTTGGACGAAAATAATATTTTATTAGATATGGTGGATGAGTTGTTGGATGAAAATAATATTTTATTAGATATAGTGGATGAGTTGTTGGATAAAAATAATATTTTATTGGATGTTGTGGGTGAGTTTTAGGGATGGAAATGGAAGAAATGGTACTTTTTGATATTTCCACCTTTTCCATTTCCATTTCTTGGTTTTTAGGAAATAACCAAACAGACCCTTCATGGAAGACTAATTCTTCTCCTCTTTTCCTTCACGTGAAATCCTAGAATTATTTTCCTAGATGAATCACTCCTTCCCAATCAAAACACCCGTGCCCTAGTAACATGTGTTTCTGCTGTCCTGTTTCACACGAACAAACCAAATAAACACCGCCTCCTGATTATAGCCTGTCGTCACCGCCTTGTAATCTTCAACGACCTTGCTGGCTGCCTTCTTCTTTTTTCTCTTCATCTTGATTCTTGTGACGCCGCCGATCTTCAATCTTGCACGACGTCGTCTTCTATCTTACGAATTCACTCCCGGATCCATCACCATGCTCTGATACCACTTGTTGGGAAATTTTACTCTCCCCGCCTACTAAAATATGCACAACTCCGAAGCCAATCCATAATCAACAAGATATAAAACGACCGCAATCAAGAAAAAAGAACACCGGGATTTACGTAGTTCAATCGACCAACTTCGACCTACGTCCACGGGGCAACAATACAAGAAATTTACTATGTATCAGGGAGAACTACAAGAGGAACCACTCAACTCTCGTCTCTCAATCTCACGTACATAATCAACTCTCATATTCTCTCCAAAGCCCACTCCTTGTAATTTTTTACACGGATAAAGATCACGAAACCCTCGCCTCTCGCACAATATTCTTGAATTAGACTATGCCCTCTGTTAACCCTAGATTACAAGAATATTGGCTCTCTCTCCTACATCTTCTCTCTACTCTCTCTTCTTCTTTGTTTTTCCTCCAACAATAGAAGAATATATATAGAAAAATCAAAACTCTATCTCTAGGCTAACTTCCTAATTAGAATATGATTTAAATTCCTAATCATGATAAAACCCAAACTCCTAATCATGATAGATTATTAACCCTATCTAATTCTCATGAAGTTCTATAAAGAATCAAAGACACAATGCTAACAGAAAACTGACATATTGTCAGTTAAAAAAAATAAACAATTAACATCCCCACCAACCTGTTAGCATTAACCCTTTCCGCCTCTTTCTTCTTCCTCCTATGTCTTCTCCAGCCTTAATTGCAATTTCCTTTTCCTCTTTTGTTTCTTTATGATTGATTTTAGTTTTTCCCCCGTTCACTTCGTTTTATGTTTGGTCTCAAGTGCTCATGGTTACGCATTATTTTTCTTCATGCTTGCTCAGAAACTTGTGCTTGTTGCCTATCATAATAATCCTACTTCTTTAGATCATGCACACCCAATTGAGCAGTGTTTGGGCTTTTTAATATCCAAGGTAATGGTTTTAACAATTTGATATATCAAACTTTCACTCCCATGTCATTTTAATATCATGAGTATTTCTTTCGCACTTTGATACCCAAAGTTTCAATCATATTACGCGCACTTTGACTCCTTTTCTTGATCTAGCTAGTTTGATTTCTTATACTGAGATTGCACTATATCTATACCAAGTTAATAGAAATTCTAATGCTATTTTGTCATAGGTATCAAAGTATAAGAAGAATTAAACTTTTGGGTATTAAAGTGCTAAGAGACTACTTTAGGATATCAAAGTGAAATGATATTGAAATTTAGGGTATTAAGTGTTAAAAAATTCTTTATGCTATCAAAGTGGGTAAAAAATTAGGTAAAGCTTGGTGTACCAAAGTAAAAATAAGTTTTTTTTTAAATAAATTTTTTAAAAGGAGACGCTTTTTGAACCTTTATTAGCAAAATCGACTTATTTTTCATATAATTAGCAATAGGTCAATTTTGTAAAATTGAAGCTTTAAAATACACGGAACTAGTAGTCCCGTGTATTTAGAGGTGCCTAATTATACTCTAATGAAGTTTAATTAGTCTCGTATGTTTTTTGAAGTTGAATTAACATATGATTAGCCAACACTAATTACATGGGGCTACTAGTCCCGTGTATTTTAAAAACTATATTTTGCAAAATCGATAAAAGAGGTTGTTTTTTCTTATTAAATTCATAAAAGGTCAATTTTGCTAATAAAGTTTAAAAACGGTCTTTCTAAAAAAAATCTTTTTTTATCTAATGGAGGTATTCTTTCTCATAGAAAATAAACATTTTGAATGGGGTCTACATAACTCACTATCATCATTATTTTAGGAATCACAAAGGATCTAATCCAAACAACAACAAAAAATTCAAGTGAAAAGTGATAAGGTGGATAATCAGTTTTCACATTGTGACATAAATACCCAAGTTCACAATGGACAACCGAATGGCCCCTACCATGTTGATGACTAGCATATCGAATATTAGTAGCTCAATCGATGTGCAGTTGCATCGTTTTTAGGTTACGATCTGTCGTGAATTTTAAAATGTTTAATTTCAGGCACACTGTATGTGCGCTTCGTCCTGGTGCTGTGGTAGCAAAGATTCCGTCGTTTCTTTATGCAGTTTTGTTCACTAAACACATGAACAGATAATTTTTGGCATCATCGTTCATATTAAATTAATATTTTGGTTTTTAAGATAGTAACCTCTTATATCATAAGTAACTTAATATTAGCCCCTCTCATCTTCATATTCTGATATTATCCCCTATCTAAAGATATGTTGATATAAACCCCTAGAATCAGCTTCATATTTTAATATTAGCCCCTTAGATAGCCATGGTGTGTTGATATAAGCTCCTCATAATAACACATCATAGCAACTTGAGGGGCTAATACCAAAATATGGAGATATAAGGGGATACTACAAATTATGTTTAATGTAAGGGGCTAATGGCTAATTAAACAACCCTAAATATTTTCACATAACCTAATACCTCCTACCAAACTCAGTTTAATTTGTCAGATATTTATGGGTGAGGTCGTCATATGAGACAAGGCTTCTCATTTTCAGGTATTTTAATTTTCCTTTGTCTTGTTGGCAGCATTATTGGAGGATTCTTAATAATCTCTGGCTTATACCTGGTTACGTGGGCTCGTTATAAAGAGAGAAAAGCAGCCACAGGAATCTGTCGCGTAAAAGGAATTTATGGGCCACCTCATTGATGATCATCTAACCCCTTGAAGTGAATTGGCATTTTCTCTAGCCAACCCATCGAGACGCATGATGAATCATGAAAATTTTTAGACATCATGATCATACCTCTTTTTTTTTTATTCCATTTTTTCCTTTTTGTAATGTAATATCTACTTGTACTCTTTCCCTGGTGAAGAATATATACCTCCTATTGAAAATAAAATAGAAGATCACCACCATTGTCGGTTTTCTCCATTGCTCAAAATGATTAATGTTCTATTCGCAAGTCTACATATTTTGTTCTGTGTTAAAGTAAGAGAGATAGTCTTGGGTAAATTTCCCTTGAATTGAATATTGAGTGCGTACATATATATATACAAGTAAAGGAGGGTGATGTTTGTCCCCATAACCAATGTGGGACTAAACTCACTACTAACACAATATTATCAATAGCCCCCCTCATATTCATGTTGGATCAAACAAAGTGAGTTTGCGTACAAGAAACTGGAATCGATGAATGGGTAAGGCCTTTGTGAAGAAATCTGCAAGCTCGTCAGTGGATGAGACATTAGGAAGTAGAATTGTTTTGTCCTTGATAACTTATTGACAGACAAAATGAGCACTGATCTCAATGTGTTTTTGATCCTCTCATGAAATACTGGATTATTAGCAATCTGGATGGCACTCTTATTATCATAATAGAGAGAAATGGGAGTTGTAACAGAAATACCGAAATCACTGAGAAGACAACGAAAATGAATAATCTCTTTAGCTGCAGTGGACATTGCACGATACTCTGCCTCGGTGCTGGAAAGAACAATAACATCTTGTTTCTTACTCCGTCAGGAAATATGGGAATCACCAAGAAATATATAATAGTTTGTGGTAGACTTTCTGGTAGTGGGATCGCCAACCCAATCAGCATCAGAATATGCACAAAGCTCTAACTTGGATGTAGCAGGAAACAGAAGAGAGCGAGTGCTAGTACCAAGAGATACCGAAGAATCCGTAATAAGGCAACATAGTGTGCAGAACGTAGGGCACTAACAAATTGACTAACAATGTTAACAGCATGAGAGATATCTGGTCGAGAGATGCACAGATAGACTATCTGACCAATAAGATGTCGGTATCGGGTAGGATCAGATAGAGGCTCACCATCAGTATAACGAAGTTTAACAATTTATTAGAGTGGAGTATCGACAGTTGCATCATCAGTTAGCTCAGTGCGATCTAGAATATCTGAGAGATACTTCTGTTGAGGCAGTAGTACACCCCGCGGGCCCTGAGAAATTTCTAAACCAAGAAAATAACGAAGAGATCCAAGATCCTTCATGTGGAACTGTTGTTGTAATTGAGATTTTGCGAACTCTATACCAGCAGCAGCATCTACCTATAATGATCATATCATCTACATAAAGGAGTAATAAAACTCTGACACATGATGTAGGGCGAACAAACAAAGAAGCATCTTGATGACTCTCCGAAAACACTCAAACCAAGCGCGGGATGCCTGCTTGAGACCATAAATAGCACGACGAAGGAGATATATATGTCCGGAGGACTATTAGACCCTGGAGGCAGTTGCATATATACTGTCTCAAATAAAGATCCATGGAGAAAAATATTCTTGACATCCATCTGGTATAAGGGCCAACGATGAGCAGCAGCAACCACAAGTAGAGTACGAACGGTGGGTATCTGAGCAACTGGAGCAAATGTCTCCTCATAATCAATACATTGTTGCTGAGTAAAACCTTGAACCATTAAACGAGCTTTTTGACATTCAATGGTGCCATCAGGATAATACTTGACCTTATAAACCTATTTACTGCCAAGAAGAGAAATCCCAGAAGGATAGGGAACAACATCTCAGGTATGTGTTTGCTTAAAGGCCTGAAATTCCTTAGCCATAGCCTATTGCTACTCTAGAAATTGAACTATCTCTTGAAAGGACTTTGGCTCAATGGTAGAATGAATGGGAGCAAGAAAGTTATGAAAGATAGGTGAATAGAAAGTGACCGAAGCAGACTGGGCAGGCATGATATGTGTGTCGGCCTTCTTGTTTTGATGATAATTTACAAAAAAATTACATCTAATACTATTTGTCTAGTATTTGTGTTTTCTTATTTATTGTAGATAAATAATAAGTTGGAGGATGGATGGAATCGAGCATTCACGATCATATCCAATGGAGGTTGGCGGAATAGTGGAATGAAGCAAATACAATTCAAGTTAAAGATTTAAGTTCCAGCTTCATCCACAAGTTTACTAAGAAGAGCTTAGTTGAAGATCAAGATAGCTTGGGTAATTTAGATTAGGAGTTTATATTATGTGTGTTAGATACTCTAAGCTCTATATTATACATACACACAATTCTTGATTTTGAGTATTTTTGACAAAATATTAAGTTATTAGTTTTTGGACTTAAGAACCATTATATACATATTCTATTAAGTCTATAAAATCTTTTCATAAGGTTTCAAAATATTGTTTAACTCTATAGTTAAAAATCAAGAAGTTTACGTACACATGCATTTATAAGTTTTACAAAATACATGAGTTTTCACAAATGAGAAATTTAATTTGAGAAATTTTTTTTCTAACATGTTCAATTTCATGTTTATAAATGTTTTCCAAAGTTTTATCAATTTTGGAATTAATTTTTTATGTTTGTCTGAATTTACAAAATCAAGTTTTTAATAAGCTCATGTTCGTGCATATGTTCGTGCATGTTTTTTTGCAAAAGTGATGCATTTTCACAATTGGGAAATGCGATTTGAAATTTTTTTTGTTTACATGTTTATCATCATATATACAAATATTTTCCCATGTTTTACTAATTTTGGAGTTGTTTTGTTATTTTCAATTGAATTTACAAAATCGAGTTTTCAGCAGTTTTTTTTTTGGAAATGTATATCTGTGTTCAAATATTTATTTCTCTCGACTGGGAAGTGATATTTTAGAAATTATTTCTCTAACATGTTTATCTACATGTTTAGAACCTTCCCACAAAATTTCATGATTTATGTAGTTGATTTACTATTTTTAATTTTACAAAGTCAGATACGCAAAATTCTAGAATCTGTCAAAAACAGAAATTGATCGTGAACAGTGCAGTCGACCATGCTACAGTACGGTCGACCGCCATTACTGTAGCATTTGGCCATTGTATAGTAACAGTAACATCTATTTTTTTTGTATTTTAATGGTTTTTTGAGTTGTTTTCTTCAAGCCTATATATACCCATTTGCCATAACTATTTTAGATAACTATGAGAGTGTTTTAAACAAGTTTTATTAAGAATTTATGTTTGGTTTAAGTTTTGTTTAAAAAGTTTTTAAGCATTTGAGAGTTTATTTTGTAAAAACAATTTCACAAGATCTTGAGAAAGATCATCCATCAGTGTTTGAGCATACAACTCTTCTACCTCTCTCTCTCTTGATCTATTGAGAAGTTTTTTAAACTCTATTTCTAGCTATTTATTGTTTTGTTCATAATTTCCATAAGCTAGATTTTAATTGAGTGTAGTTGTTTTGATTTATTTCTCTTTGCTTACACACATATAACCATTGAGCTTATTGTATTTACATTCATAGTATAATTGGGTTGTGGGATTATGTAATCTAGAGAGTGAGCTTATAATTCGTTCTCATCCATTGTAGAGAACAAACACTTTGTATTGTGCCTAATTGTGAGATTCACTTTGTATTACACTAGTACACCGAGAGGAGTGTGTGGTGAGAGTTAGGGTTGCTTCCAAGAAGAGTTGCGTCGGTTGACGAACCTAGGGAGGGTTGTATCCAAGTACTTGAGGAAGGACACGGAGAGACCAACACTTAGAGGCTGTGGAGTGTAGTTACATTGTTGTATTGTGTGGTGTAAATATTGTTCGGGTAAGCGTAGAAAACCCGATTGTCATAGTGGATTTCTTCCTGGGAGTGGGGAGCGGAAACGTAGGACGGAAGGTCCGAACTCCGTGATCATTTGCTTGTGTTTGAGTTTGCTTTAGCGTTCTATTTGTGCTTAGTGTTTATTCATTCTTATCGCCATTGTCTATTGCCCTATCACATTTGTAGATTGTTTATTTCACCCTTGTGTTAGTTTATATATCATTTCATATATTTCACTATATATCTCATTGCTAGGATATTGCTCTTTGGTTATATTGCCCATTCTTGCTTATAACATATTGTATATCTATCTTATAAGAATAACTTGTTAATTTGTTTTAATTGACATAAAATCGTATTAGACTAGCATAAGACCCTAATCACCCCCCTCTAGGGTCTAACAATTGGTATCAGAGCTTGGTTCTCTTTGATTTAAGGTCTAATCGCCTTGAGTTAAAGATCCAAGTTATCTTTTTATTCTAATCTTGTTTTGATTGTATTTGAATCTTGCTTGCATATTTTTACAAATTATGGATATGAATGATGCATCTTGTTTAGGCTATGATTCTAGTATTGCTCCTAAATTCAATATTTTCCCCTATGCTCAATGGTGTTTTAGATTCAAAATAAATATTCAAACTAAAAATATCGATTTATGGGAAATCATTGATTGTGCTTATATTGTGCCCATGTTGGAGAAATCCAAGTTGAGCAAACATGATAAAAGGAGGTTTACAATGAACAAGATTTTGTTAGAATATTTGACAAATGCTCTTAATTCATCTATGTCTAACAAGTTTGTTCATTTTGATAGTGCTTACAACTTATGGAAACTTATTGAAGCACATCAAGGGGACTTGGAGGCGATCCGACAAGCTTTGGAGGATCTCGCTTCAAGTTCATATGGAGCATCATGCACACGACCACTAGGTGATAGCCCTAGTGAGGTTTGCGAGTTCGAATCGATTAATGATTTATCTAATGATAAACTTACTTATGCTAGTAAAAAATTATTGTATGCATTTAACAAATTGCATAAAGATTTTATTGATTTACAAGGCAAGCATGATAATTTAAAATCCGATCATGAGAAGCTAGCTTCCAAATTTGACATCATTACAAAAGAAAATATTATGCTTAAAGAAAACAATGACTTATTAAATTTGAAAAATGAAAATTTGATCTCCTCAATTGCTAGCCTATCTCATGCTAAGATTGATGCCATGTTAGAAGCATATAACATAAAAAATGATACAGCTTCTTTTATAAATGAATATTTATGTTCTACTTCTAATGTTAATGCACATATGTCTAATGATGAATTGAATATTATTAAAAATCGCATTTCATCTTTAGATTCAACTCTTAAAACATGCATTGTTAATAATAAGAAACTTATGGACTTATGTGCAAAGTGTCGTGTTAATTCTTTCAAATCCAACACTCAATATGCACATATTTATAACAAAATTTACAAATTTTCAATTTGCGATCGTAAAGGCCACATTGCTAAATTTTTCTATGATACACACAAATCTTCTAAGACTAATGCTTCTTGTGCATCTCATAAGGCTTCTTCATCACATGCACATGTACATGCATAAACTCATCATGCTCATCATAAACATGCACATGTGGTTACATGTGATCTATGTTGTCGATTTGGCCATTTGGCAAAGTTTTGCTTTGATTTGAAAAAGACTTCACTTTTGCCAAATAATTTTAAAAGACCACAGAAGTTTAAGTGTGATCATTATGGTCGTTTTGGTCATTTAATCAAATTTTGTTTTGATTTGAGGAGAGTTTCTCGTTTGTAAAATAATTTCCAAGATAAACCTATTTTTGCAAATGAGTCCCGTGCACAACCGTTTGGTCAATATAAGCAAATGCCTCCTTTCTATTGTATTTATTGCAATCGGAATGGTCATTTGAGTAATTTTTGTTATGACCGTGTCCGTGCACCACATGCGCCCAAGAGGGTTCATAACCCTAGGGATTTGAGCTTGAATGATAGGGGTCATGTCCCTAACCAATCCGGTACCAAGAATGCTTGGGTGCCAAAATCTTTTTAAACCAAGTATTTTAGTGTTTTTCTTTTTCTTTTTCTTTTTCTTGGTTTTGAAAATTATACTTTAATTTTTTGAATATGAAAACAATTCTTTTTATTGGTCAAATTCTTTTGTTTTTATAATTATTGGTTTTTATTTTGATGAAAGGTTTGTGTATATATAACCCCTCCCCCCCCGGATTTATTGGGTGTTTATATTTGACCCTAGAGGGGGTGATTAGGGTCTTATGCTAATCTAATCCGATTATATGCTAATTAAAATTAATTAACAAGTTATCCTAGCAAGTATGAAATATAACAAGTTAAATGAGCTAGGATAAGCAATATGAACAACAAGATATATCCTATATGATAGAAATATATGTAAGGATATATAAACAACACAAGGGTAAACAATATGAACTAGATAGTGGATGAAATAAATTATCAATGCACAATTGGCAATATAAGATAAATGCAAAGCAAATGCGCTAATGACAAACTCAAATACACTCAAATGATCACGGAGTTCGGACCTTCCGTCCTACGTCTCCGCTCCCCACTCCCGGGGAGAAATCCACTATCACAAACCGGGTTTTCTACGTTCACCCGAATAATGTTTACACGTCACACTCGGTTTTCTAGCTAACCGAAAGCTTTACAATCACCACTCTTGCAATCCCACTCTACACCCTCTCAAGTGTTGAACTAGACGTGTCTCCCTTAAGTGCTCGGTTACAACCTCTCCCTAGGTTCGTCAACTGACGCCACTCCTCTTGGGACGATCCCCGACTCTCGCCACACACTTCTCTCGGTGTACAAATGTATTACAAAGTGAATCTCACAATAAGGCTCAATACAATAAATATTTGTTCTCTACTATGAATGAGAACACAATGAAAGCTCACACTCAATTGTCACAACTCTCACCAACCCAAAAATATTATGAATGCAAATACAATAAGCTCAAAGTGGGTATGTGTAACAATGAGTAAAATCAAATCTAAACTCAATATAAAACTAGCTTTAATAGAAATGATAATCAACAAATAATTATAAATAAAAGCTAGAGTTGAGTTTAGGAAAACTTCTCTAGATGACAAGAGAGAGAGAGAGATTGAATGCCCAAAATACAATTGATAATCTCCTCAAACTCTTGTAAAAACTTTCTTCATAAACCAAACCCTTAAACAAGCTTAAACCCTTTTTAAAACTCTTTAAAACATTCTCTTGTTGTATGTGAGAACTGAGATATAAGGGGGTATATATATGAAACCCCAAAGCCAAGAAAAAACAAAAAAAGGCCAAAAAACCATTTTAGCAACAGTTCTGGAAAACTAGCCGTTAGAGTCCAACGGTTACATTGGCGGTCGACCGAAAAAATTTGCGGTCGATCGCGATCCAGATCCCAAACTGAGAAAACAAGCAGAGACTTCTTCGGTCGATCGTGGGAAGTCTCGAACTCTCGGTCGACTATGACGGTCGACCGACAAACTCTCTGCTGCCCACTGATGAATGAACATAGGTGCGGTCGACCGGTGCGGTCGACCGAGAACTGATATATGAAAATCAGGTTCTGAAAACTGTTTTTCTGAATTTAAAACCTTGTTTAAAAATATCAAATAAATTCCAAAAAATATAAAACTTTGGGGAATGATTGTAGACATGATAATAAACATGCTACAATGACTGGTTTCCAAAAAGGACTTCCCAAATGAAAAATATTATTATTTTGCAAAATAGTCCAAAACATAAAAATACAACAACACTTGTTTTTTGTCATTTGACTAAACCATGTTTTGAAACATTATAAAGTGATTTTATAGACTTAATAAAGTATGTATAAACTAATATTGAAGTCTATAAACAAATAAAATAATATTTTCACAAAACACCTATATTTTGATAAAATTAACAAAATCAACAAATACGTGTGTGTGATTAATATATGAGCTTAAAGTATCTACACACAAGTATAAACCTAAAACTAAATTACCCAAGCTTGATGAAGGTCTTCAATGAGCTCAACTTGGTACACTTGCGGATGAAGCTTGAACTTGGATCTTCAACTTGAATTTGCATAGCTTCACTCCACAATTCCTCCAACCTCCATTGGATATGATCGTTATGGCGCAATCCATCCATCCTCCAACAACGTAGTTTGTCTATAATACATAGGAAAACACAAACAGTAGACAAACAACATTAGTGGTTAATTGTTTGTTAAACATCATCAAAACAAGAAGGCCAACAGTTTATTCCCAAATCTTATTTACCGGGTACTATAAGTCCTTAATTATATGGGTTGGAACAAGCCTAAGAGCTTTATATATTGTTGTCTCTCTTGCATTTTGTTAAAAATTTTGTTTTGACTTATTGCTTTGAATTCATTATATAAGTACAAATAGATGATTCAAATTTCAAATATGCTTTATAATGTATTCTTTATGTGGTTTGATCAAGTTTTACAAAGAAAATTTTCTTATTGATCAAACGTCATTTTTGGGCTTAAAATTTGATTTTTGATTTCATTTGGTGAATTTGTTTTCATTTGAAAACTTTTTGGATGATTCTTATGTTCCTCTTCTTTTAATTTTTCATAAATCTATTTTTATACACTATGTTTTTATAATTATGTAATGAGACACTTCTTTCATAAATGATATATCTATATGTGTTCTCATTGTCCTCTTGTATGTGAGTAATATTTAGCATATTTTGCATCTATATTTGCTCACATGTTTTGCCTTGGTCTTTATTTCATATACTCCATATGGCATTTTGATAGGGGGAGCAATCCCTATATTTGTTTTATACTCACCCATGCTTATTTGTAGGGGATCTTTTGCTCTCTTCATTCTTTTATTTTTCCCTTTTTGATGTTGCCAAAGAGGGAGAAATATTGTGAGTATATTCTTTCTTGTTTATATGCATGATATATTATACTTTATATATTCATTTCCTTTCACGAATATATCCTTTTTGTAAATTATTTGAGATCATCAAAAAGGGGGAGATTGTTGGCCTTCTTGTTTTGATGATAATTTACAAACAATTTACATCTAATATTATTTGTCTAGTATTTATATTTTCTTATTTATTGTAGACAAGTAATAAGTTAGAGGATGGATGGAATCGAGCATTCACGATCATATCCAATGGAGGTTGGCGGAATAGTGGAGTGAAACAAATAAAATTCAAGTTAAAGATTCAAGTTAAAGATTCATCCGTAAGTTTACCAAGAAGAGCTTAATTGAAGATCAAGATAGCTTGAGTAATTTATATTAAGAGTTTATATTATGTGTGTTAGATACTCTAAACTCTATATCACTGTCACGCCCCGCTTCCCAAAAAAACCGGGAATTGGAACGCGAACAAGCCCGCGACATATTAGATTGAGAAAAAATATACACTGTTATATTTTTTTCTTTTCTTTTCTTCTCAACCTAATACGCTAAGCGTCTGGAAACATTACAATGCAAAGGCACAGGTCCCCGATCACAGTAGCGAGAATATAATAAACAACACAGACAGAAAATATACATATCACAACTGAAATATCATCCGAGACACAAGGTTTGGGTCAAACATGCCCTTATTACAAACAGTTCAACTAAAATAAGAAAATACATAGTCCGACAAAAAGAAGGAAGTACTGCTAAATAACTAAGTCCCTCGAAAGACTAAATGATAAGGTACTACATAAGTAATCTAGTGTCAATCAGTGAATACGTAAAAGAAAAAGCTAAGCTTCCGTCTGTTCTTCTGTTCCACCTGGGAGACACTCCGGCTGGGTATACTCCTGCCCTAATGCATCATCATACTAGACCTGTCCATCATCTAAATCTGACGTACACCAGAGAAAACAGGTGTACGTCAGGGTGCATGGCACACGGCAAGATCCCACAAGGAAAGTAGAAACGGTCGAACGACCAATGCAAGAACAACAATAATAATAATAATAATAATAATAATAATAATAATAATAATAATAATAATCTAAATGAAATCCACCACCAGAATATAATAATCAGAAGAATCCAAAATCGATCGGGTAACTAGGTCATGCAGTTAGTGATCAAACTAATCATCCAAGTAACGGGGTCATACTACTAGTCATTGTATAACAGGTCACTGATCAAATCTCACATAGAGTCAAAGCTCCTGTTATCGGATAACTGACTGTTCACAAATCCTCTACGTGCATCCAATCCCGCTACACATGCGGCCTAGAGGACTGCACGCAATCCGTTTTTGCCTGGTCCGAACTTCAAACAGAACTCGGGTGACGAAATAAATTTCCCACTGACCAAAGTGATGTACACACTTCACTTTAGCCCTACAAACCAACCCCGGTGGCGACACCAACCACGGGAGCGAGCCTGGAAGATACATCAACAGTCTTATCCGACCACATGAACATTAACTTCCTCATCCCAACTCTCTTGTTTTTCTAAGCTAACATATACGCAGGTTTCTAAGTCTTAAACAGGACACACTAGGCCACACTAGTCATGAATTTCTAACGGTTCTCAAACATAACAAAGAGTACTAAATGCAGCTAATCATATACAACAAGATCATAGCATATCACATAATTAAAATTAAGAAACATAAATCATTAAAAATTCATAATAATCCCTTTTCTAATATAAATCCTTAAAAATTATTTATAAATCTTCTAAAATAATTTCTTTTTATAAAATAAATCCTTAAAAAATATTTATAAATGTTCTAAATAATTTCTTTTATAAAACTTTCTTAAATTACTAAAATTATTCTAAATCGATACTTATTCTTTAATAAATTCTTTTTAAATTATTTATAAATATTCTAAAATAATTCTTTTGTTAAATAAATTCTATTATTTGATTATAATTACTCTAAAATGATTTTTCACGAAAATAATTTATTATAATTATTTTAAAATGCTTATTTTGTCAAATAAATCCTTAAAAATCATAAACTAATCTAAAATAATTTTATCTTATTTTATCTTTACAGTATCTATATTCAAAATATTATTTTTAGTATCATTCATCAAATAAATCCGTACATGTCATCACAGTATATGTATTACAATGTGAATGGTCATACGTTATTATCCACAGTCCAATAGGTTTATGACAGTTCTATAATTGTAACGGTCACACGTTGTCGTTCACAGTCCAGTATGTTTATGACAGTTCTATAATTGTAACGGACACTTGTTCGAGGGATGAGATATTATGCATAATTAATTTATGATAAATTGAAATTGTACTGAGCAAGAATAGGGATCTTGCAAGCAACTAATTAATTCAGAGCGGTCTAATAATTGAATGATAAGTCAAGAGGGTATCGGGATCTTGCCTCGGGATTTTGTCGAACGAGTCGACCGCGACGGTTTGAGGCTATCGGCGACAAGGCAGCGGCTAGCTGCTGAGGCGGAGTTGCGACGTAGGGGTGGAGCTCGGTGAGGCGATGTAAGAGTAGCGAGTCGAGGAGGCGACGACGGGCTGTATGGAGAGTTGACGGACAACGGAGAGGTGGTTGGGGAGCTCAACGGCAAAAGTAGGAGGTGGTGGCGTTGGTGCGGTGTTAATGAGGAGCACGGCAGCGGGGTACGATGTCGTCGGCGACGATAGAGGAGGGGCGGCGTCACTGGGGGCTCAGAGTTGGCGACGGGCTTGGGGTTGATGGTGATGAGCGGGGGTGGCCAGAGTTGGGCGAGCTCAGAGAGAGCAGCGGCGAGCAGCGGTGAGCTGGGCGGAGGACTGAGCTCGGAGGCGGAGCTGCTGGTCGGAGGTTTGGGGCTACGGATCTGGAACTGGCCGGAGCGGTGGCTGGCAGGGGATGAGTGCAGGCGGCGGCTAGAGAGGAAAGGCGACGGTTCTGGAGGCGGTCGGAGCAGGAGCGGCTTAGGCGACGTTGTAGGCGGGGGCGGCGAACAGGGCGGAGGCGACTGGGAGGCGCGAAGAGGGGGCTGGGGTTCGGTGGTTGGGGCTGGCTGGTGGAGCTGCGGGGCGGCCGGCGGCGAGGTCGGAGGGGCGAGGTCGGAGTTCGAACTCGAGCTCGAGAGAGAGAGAGAGAGGGAGAGAGAGAAAGAGAGAGAGAGAGAGAGAGAGAGAGAGAGAGAGAGAAAGTGAGTACGAAGGAGAGATGAGCTGGGTGAGGTTGAAATAGGAAAATTTTAATATTAAAAAATTAAAATGTGATTGATGATGAGCTGTTTAGTCTCATTTTGTGGTGCACGTGGAGCCGTTTTCTTTGAAAAAAAAGAAGAGGGAGAGAACGTGATGAGGGGGTAGCTGTTAGGGTTTGACGCGGGAAACAACAGCTTGGAGTATTTTCAAATAGTTTCAGGTATTTAAACGAAAATAATTAAAATAATTATTATGGGTACTTAAAAATTAACTAATTACATAATAATTATCTATAAATAAAAACGTACATATTGTGCTATCACAACAGTTGATACGGAACTGTCGAAATATACCCATATTGTACAATTAAATGGAAATAATTAATAATAAAAATATATTTACTTATATTTAAAATCAAATAATTATGTGACAATTATCTACACGATAAAACGTACCAGTTATGCTAATACGACAGCTGATACGTAATAATTAAAATAATATAATAATTTACACAAATAATACGTAATTAATAATTCAACATAATACAAGAATTATTACGTAATAGTAATAATAATACGACATATTATTTAAAATAATACATAATAATATCAGTAACACAACGGATAAATCTCAAAAATTTTCATTGTACTAGATTAATTTATAAATATCAAAATAATTTAAATAAATATATAATTAGATTTTTAAATCATAGAAATTCTAGAAAATCAAGAAAATTACAAATACTCTTTTAAAAATCATAATTAAATATTTTAAAATACCAAAAATTTATTTTAACTAATATCAAAATTTTATGGTCATTACATTCTACCCCCCTTAAAACAAATTCCGTCCTCGGAATTAAAATAATGGTGAATGTATAAAGAACCCAAGGACAGAGATATGAAAAGAGATACTCACTCAACGCATATAGAGAATGGTTCATATAACTGCATTTTCATAAGCAGGGAGAAAGTAAGACGAGAACAATACAGGGTAAAGTACAAGATGTGACAACTAAGATTCAGGAAACAGATGAGGGTATCGTTGTCTTATTTCAGACTCAGTCCCCAAGTCGACTCGCCAGGAGAATCTGGGTGTCACATCACACGAACGAGCGTGACGGTCTTATTCCGGAGAGTCTTCTCACTTTGGTCCAGAATCGCCACGGGTTGTTTCTCATATGTCAAATCCGGTCGCACCTCAATCTCCGAGAAATCTACGATATGACTCGGATCTCCGACATATCTCCGCAACTGAGAAATGTGGAATACGTCATGCACTCCAGCCAATGCGGGTGGTAATGCAAGTCGATACGCCACTTCTCTAACTCTCTCTAATACGTCGAAAGGTCCCACATATCGTGGACTCAACTTCCCACGCCTTCCAAAGCGAATGTTACCTCGGTTAGGGGAAATCTTTAGGAACACATGATCTCCTGGCTGAAACTCCAAATGTCGACGCTTCGCATCCGCCCAATGCTTGAATCGGTCCTGCGCTATGCGAAGTCGTTCCCGAATGATTCTGACAGCATCAACTGACTTGTCAATCAACTCCGGCCCAAAAATCTCTCGTTCACCAATATCATCCCAACTCAAAGGAGAGCGACACTTTCTCCATATAATGCCGCGAAAGGAGCCATTCCAATGCTAGCCTGGAAGCTATTGTTGTATGAAAACTCCACCAAATACAAGTGATCTTCCCACGACCCGTGGAAGTCAAGCATACATGCTCTAAGCATATCTTCCAAAATATGAATGGTCCTTTCCGATTGCCCATCTGTCTGAGGATGATAAGCTGTGCAGAAACTGAGATTGGTCCCAAGACTCGCCTGCAAACTCTTCCAAAATTCTGAGGTAAATCGGGTATCACGATCTGAAACGATGCATACTGGAACTCCGTGCAATCGTACGATCTCCTCCATGTATTTCTGAGCAAGATGTTCCGTTGACTGTCCTACTCGGAATGGAATAAAGTGAGCCGATTTGGTTAATCGGTCTACGATCACCCAAATAGCATCATTCTGTCTAGTGCTCCGAGGTAAGCCAGTAACGAAATCCATGGTAATACGTTACCACTTCCATTCCGGAATAGGCAATGGCTGCAAAAGACCTGCGATGCGCTGACGCTCTGCCTTCACCTGCTGACATACAAGGCACTTCACCACACTACGAGCCACATCTCTCTTCATACCACGCCACCAAAAGTTTAGTTTCAGATCCTTGTACATCTTCGTACCTCCAGGGTGAATAGAGTACGGTGAGCTGTGAGCTTCTCGTAATAATTCTTCTCGAATATCTCTTTCTGGTACACAGATACGACTCCCAAATCGTAAAGATCCGTCCTTATGAACAACAAATTCTGACTGAAGACCAGTCGATGCTAACTCTCTGCACTTCTGAAGAAATGAGTCACCTGATTGTGCAGCCTTGATTCGCTCGACCAATGTCGATTGAATTTGAAGATTCATCAAGGAAGCGGTGACTCCTGGAAGTATAACTTCTATACTCATGTCTCTCACTTCCTGCTGAAGTCTCCACTGAGCTGTGAGGGTCATGATTGCTGGCAAACGGCTCAAAGCATCTGGTACCACATTGACCTTGCCAGGGTGGTACTGAAGGTCAATGTCGTAATCTGCCATCAGTTCTAACCATCTGCGTTGTCTCATGTTGAGCTCCTTCTGAGTAAAAATGTACTTCAAGCTCTTGTGGTCAGTGAACACCTTCACTTGCTCCCCCAACAAATAATGTCTCCAAAGCTTAAGAGCAAAAATCACAGCTGCCAACTCCAGGTCGTGGGTAGGGTAATTCTGCTCATGCTTCTTCAACTGACGAGAAGCATATGCTACCACATGACCATCTTGCTGAAGAACTCATCCCAATCCTCTACCTGATGCGTCACAAAACACCTCAAAGTTCCCGCTCTTATCCAGTATTGTCAAGATAGGGGCCGAAATCAATCGAGACTTTAACTCCTCAAACGCCTGCTCACAAGCGTCGGACCAGACGAATTTAATATCCTTCCTCATAAGTCGTGTCATTGGCTCCGCAATCTTTGAAAAATCTCTGATGAAGCGACGATAGTAACCAGCTAATCCCAGGAATCTCTTAATATCTGACACCGACTTAGGGGTAGGCCAATCCTTCACTGCAGATACCTTCTCCGGATCCACTGATATGCCGTCTCCTGACACCACGTGTCCTAGAAACGCTATACGATCTAGCCAAAACTGGCACTTGCTATACTTGGCGAATAGTCGATGCTCCCTCAAGGTCTTCAACACGTACCGTAAGTGCTCCGCATGCTCCGCTTCACTCTTAGAGTATACCAGGATATCATCAATAAAGACTTCTACAAACTTATCCAGCACATCATAGAATACCAAATTCATCAGGTTCATGAATGTCGCCGGTGCATTAGTCACACCAAACGGCATCACTAAGAACTCGTAATGTCCATATCTCGTCCGGAACGCAGTCTTGGGAACATCAGAGTCCTTAACCTTCACTTGGTGATATCCAACCCGCAGATCCAGCTTAGAAAATACTCTTGATCCCCCTAATTGGTCAAAGATATCATCGATACGAGGAAGAGGATATTTATTCTTCACTGTCACAACATTCAACTCTCGGTAGTCGATGCACATTCGCTTGGATCCATCCTTCTTTCCCACAAGCAAAACAGGTGCTCCCCAGGCCGATACACTGGGTCGTATCAAGCCTCTCCGCATAAGATCATCCAACTGAGTCCGAAGCTCGGTCAACTCAGCCGGAGGCATACGATAAGGGGTCTTGGAGATTGGAGCAGTTCCAGGCTTTAATTCTATGGAAAACTCAATTGCTCGATCCGGTGGCAACCCGTAAATGTCATCGGGAAACACATCTTCAAATTTCCGAACAACAATTGGCTTCTCGGATTCCACCTGCATGGCAGCAAACGTAGCCTTCTTCGGTCTAGCTTTGTACTCTACCGGTCCAGCCGATGTGCTACCACTGAGGAATTCAAACCTCGGGTGATCCGTGTTTGCGTCGAAAATTGATGTTTTCATTGCTATCGAATCTATTACAACTTTAGTCATTACAATAAACTCGAATAAAATATAAAGTTGATCTTTTTATAAGATCTCCTTACACAATGAAAATAAAACAAGTTTACAACTTTATCAAACAAACACAGGGAGATCGTTTATCGGTCTTCTGCTTGCGTGGGTGTCTTTGCCTGTGCCGGGGTTTATCCGTGGACCACCTTAGATCTGGATCCGATTGATGGAAAATTAGGTAGGACTTCGCCTTCACTGGGGTAATGTTTGATTTGAAGCGCTGAAATCGACCAAGCGAAATCAGGGCTCTTCTCGAGATTAAGACCAAGCCTAATCTCAAGGGACGGACGGACGGGGTTCAGATCCTTCGAATAGCTCCTTCTTTATGCCGAAGTTCGCCGGGATCTGATTTGGCTCCGCTGAAATTCGTGCTCCTTGACTGCTCAATCCAGCAGCACCTCCACGTCTTGATAATAACTCCGTCCCTCAAAATGGAGGCCTTTGGCTCATATTTATAGGCCCCGGATGCGGTTATTTTGGATGAGAACAAGTGATTTGGCTCTATCTTCAGTTAACAACAGCCTAACCATGTTTAGGGATGATACCAAGTCAGTTGGGAACCCCTGGAACCGATAAATCCTATGAAAACAACTTAAAAACCGTCAAGACATGTTTCAGGTTCTGGACTGCGCGCTGCGGGTCGGATCAGTCCGACCTGCGCTTGCGCAGGTCGGATCAGATCCGACCTGCACTTATGCAGGTCGGATTGATCCGACCGGCACTTGTGCAGGTCGGATTGATCTGACCCGCACTTGTGCGGGTCGGATCAAATCCAACCTGCACTTGTGCAGGTCGGACTGATCCGACCTGCACTTGTGCAGGTCAGATTGATCCGACCCCCGCTTGCGCGGGTCAGTTTATTCCGTCTTGCGCTCGCGCAGTTTTGCCGACTTTTTCTTTTCTGTTCTCTTTCTTCCGAGACTTGTTCTTTTCGCGTGTTTGGTTCGCTTTGTTGACTTGTATGCTCTGTCGCAAGACCGACCGTCGAACGCGTGTTGGTTAATATACGCGTGTTGATCGATGCGTGTGGACTAATTTGACGTACGCATGTTGACCGACGCATATGAGCTGGTTTGGCGTGCACGCGTTTACTGGCGCGCACAAGCTGCTTAGGTGAATCTTCTTGACTAGCCAATTCATTGCTTCGAGTTTCGTGCGGGCTCTCATAGACAATTTTAGATACCTACAGATACCCCCTCCAAAGTGTTTCAGCCTCATTCTTTTATAGAGAAGTCTGAAACGCTTTGGATATGATGGATCCCCACCTTCAGTCGGTGTTAAAGGACCGCGTTTATCGTCCGACCGTTATTGAAGCCTTGAACTGGAATTGGTGAGTAGACTTTGGCTTGTGTTATTGAGTTGACTTTTGGATTAATTATCTGCATCGCAACGCGCTGACTGACGTTGACCTAGAGCTACGCGTTGCTTCGCGTTGACCTTAGGGTTTTGAATCAATCGGCGTTGACTCTCATCGTAACGCGTTGACCGGCGTTGACCTAGGGCTACACGTTGACCGGCGTTGACCTTAGGGTTTCGCATTAACCTGAGGAGAACCAGTTTATACTCGTGTACTCCTGGGAGTTTTGGGAATCAGTTTAACCTCATGTACCCGTCGGAGGTTGCCAGGTTATCCTTAAGAATTATTATATGTAATATTCTCCAGGAACTTCCTGTCAAAATGGGAAACAGTTTAGACTCATGTACCCGTTGGAGTTTGGATTTCGAATATTCCGATAATAGGCGAAAATATCACGGAATTACCCAAAATATAAAATTGGGTCTCGAATATTCCGAAAATAGGTGAAGATATCAAGAAATCATTTGGGAGAAGGAATTGAACTCCGAAAATTCCGAATCTGAGTGAAAACACCGCCAAATTATCCGGGAGATGAAATTAAACTTTGAGCGTTCCAAATATGAGTGAAAATGCCGTGAAATTATCCGGGAGATGAGGTTGGACTCCGAACATTCGAAAAACGGACGAAAACAGGCGAAAATACAGCAAAACGGGCGCCAAACTGGGTCTGACCCGCGTTCACGCGGGTCAGATAGATCCGACCCGTGTGAGCGCGGGTCGGATTAATCTGACCCGTGCTCACGCGGGTCGGACACTAATCCGACGCGTAGAACGCGGGTCGGAAGGCGGTGTACTTGGGATAAAAATCCCGTTCTTCCTCCTCCTTCTTCAAATTTTGGTTCCAGCTTCTTCTCCTCTCTCAAAATTTTCGGTTTCTAAGCCTCTTTTCACCAAGCTCTCAAACTTTTCTTCCAACAAGAATTCCAACTCAATCAAAATTCCCCCCTTTAAAATTCTTATTTCCTCTTTCTTCTTTGAACTCTCCACAACCGACCGAGCTTGTGAGGGTTTCGGCGATTTTTTGATTTGGACCTGAGCATCAACAAGCTTCTTCTCCTCTTCAAGCTTCAGAACTTGGGTAAGTCTTTCTTCATGGCTTCAATTCCCTTACTTTGATTTTAGTTAGTTCCTCATGCTTTGGTTCAATGATTGAAAACCCTAGTTCTTCAAATTTGGGGGAATTTGAAATTTGCACTTGGTTTGAGTGTTGGCCGAAATTTTTGGTTGATTGTGTTCATGGCTTGATAATTTCAACCCTTGCTCTTTAATCTTGGAAGAAAACCAAAATTTGGGTATGGAGTTTGAGAAATTGGCCGTTTTTTTTTACCGTTCATGGCTGAATTCCCTGACTGTTCATGGCCAAAATTGGTTGAGATTGGTTGATGTTGGTCGAGATCTTTTGACTGATATTGATGTCTGAGTGTGTCCTGCTCTTTCAAAGTATTTTTTTTATGCATCAAAGATTCTGATGATGTATGATCTTCTGCAAGTCATCTGTTTCAATTTTACATGGATTGAGTTCGTCATCCATGTCAAATAGCAACAGGTTGAAATCCCCTTTCATATAATAAGGAATTATTTAGGCAATTTCCATCTGTTATATTTGAACTGGAAGCGAGAAACTTCCTGATTTTTTTTTAGTGCACTGCTCTACAACTCCTGAGCTGAAAAGCATTGACTCAGGACATGCATCTCGCATATCAGTAAGCATTGATCTATTCATAACTGGCTTTCTCCTCAGCAGATGATTATCTGGTGATAGGCTTGATATTTTCCATGAATCCTCAAAATGAGGTGTTTCCATGCAAATGGAACCAGAATCAAGTATATTTTGTCTTTTGCCATTACCCGGTGAAAATGCCTGAAACTCCTTAGGTGGATGCCTCTTGTATACAATTGAATTTGTGCATGACTTGAATCTGAACTTGTATGTGGTTGAGAACCTTATACGCCTTGAATTTGTACATGTGTGAGGCTGGGACTTGGCTTGAACTCAAATTTGTACATAACCAAACTTTGTATATACGATTGAATTCGTGCATAACTGAATTCTTGTATATGATTGCATTCTTGTATGGTCCGAACTTGTACATGATTGAACTCGTATGGCTCGAGAACCTTATATGTCTTGAATTTGTACATGTGATTGGACTCTTGTATATGGTTGAACTCTTGTATATATTTCAAATTCAAATTTGTATATAGCCGAACCCTTGTATATGCTTTGAATTCAAACTTGTACATGACCGAGTTCTTTAGTTGGTCTTTGTGACCTTTAACTTGAACTGAGAATGTCGTATAGGTTTAATTAGACCCTTAATTGGAAAATTTCATTTTGTAGAATTTCAATTAAAGATTCGCAATTTCCCTTTCAGTCTTTGATTCATGTATCTTGGTTCTCGATCTGACCGAGCTGTTGGTCTTTATTGCAGATTAGCTATGTCGACGAGGAGATCAGCTGGAGCGCGAATTCCGACGGTTACAAGAGTTAAAGACTGCCGGTACTTCAACGTATATAGCCATCTGGATGGAATCTCGTCTACAAGCATGGCACGACAATCGGGCTTTTGCTGGACTTGAGATTCAAACGCAACAAAGTCAGGTGGATCAAATGGAGGCCGTCCTTGCTGAGAAACAAACATCTACGCGTTAACTCAAATCCTCTATTACGTCGGGTAAGGCTAAGATAGAGCGACCCGAAGAGGAGCTCAAAGCAAAGGTGGAGGCCTTGGCTATCTTAGGGATGACGAATGATGACTTGGAGCGTTCACAAGTTGTGATATCCGGAAAATTAGAGCTCTCGAGACAGAAGTTAGCCAAGATCAAACAAGAGGTTGCGAAAACATTATCCCTCACCGAGGAATCCTTCAAGGTTGCATTGCAGTGTGAGCTTGAGCGAACTTATACAGAGGAATTGACTAAACTTGAACAGCAAGTCCGTAGTCACAAACTTCATGTAGATTGATTGTAACTCTTGTACCTGCAAACTCAATTTTATTAATAGAAGATATGTCCTTTTTCATTCGTTATGTCTCCTTTATTATGATGTCTTACTCCGTATGGAATAATCAACCATAATACTTGTGGGATTTTTGGCAAACCCCCAGCCTTCGACGGGTTTGATGAGCCTTTACCGACTAACGTCTGAGTCGGGCTAGCATGCAGATTATTCTATATCCGTTCCGCATGTAACGTTGTGCTAAGAGAATTAATTCTCTTAGACTTAGTGCTATGATTTTGAATACATAGACTTCACCATTTCTTATGGAAATATGGCACCCGGCAACGCGTGCTAGGCGTTGACTTACCCCTTCTTAGGCTTCGGGATAAAATTCCCCAGACTTAGACTCTGGTGCCTTTTTTAATCGGTGAAAGACTAAACCGGCGACGTGTGTTAGACGTAGACTTTAGGATTTTTGGCAAACCCCCAGCCTTCAACGGGTTTGATGTGCCTTTACCGACTACCGTTTGAGTCGGGCTAGTGTGCAGATTATTTTGGATCCGTTCCGCACATAACGTTGCGCTAAGAGAATTAATTCACTTAGACTTAATGCTATGACTTTGAATACATAGACTTCGTCATTTGTTACAGAAATATGGCATCCGACAACGTGTGTTAGGCGTTGACTCATCCCTACTTAGGATTCGGAATAAAAGTCCCCAGACTCGTACTCTGGTGTCTTTTTCACTCGGTGAAAGACTAAACCGGCAACGCGTCTTAGGCGTAGGCTTATCTCTATTTAGGAGTCGAGATAAAATTCCCCATTCATAAAAGGCATGGATTTTTGTTGCTACGATGTTGAATACGTAGACTCGGTCGTTTTTACGGGAACGAACCACCCAGCAACGCGGTTTAAGCGCTGACTTATCCCTTCTTAGGCTTCGGGATAAAATACCCCAGACTGAATTCTGGTGTCTTCTTCAATCGGTGAAAGACTAAACCGGCAACGCGTGTTAGGCGTTGGCTTATCCCTACTTAGGATTCGGGATAAAATTCCCCGTGCGTGTGAAGCACGGATTATGGTGTTATTAATAACAACCTGCCACAATGTCAAATATGTGGGCTTCTGTCCCCCTTTTTTTTACGGTTAAGGACTAACCGGCAACGCGTGTTAGGCGTTGGCTTATCCCTTCTTAGGCTTCGGGATAAAATTCCCCGTACGTGTGAAGCACGGATTCTAGGAGTTTGAAAAAGTAGAGTCTTCTCTTGGGGCAAAGACAAACCCGATGCGGGAGAGGAAGAATTTTATATTCTGTCTCCCAACACTGAAGAGGAAGAATTTTATATTCTATCTCCAGTTGGAAAGGAGACTCGAGGTGGGATCTCCACCACCAGAATCCGGAAAGGTGAAACTAAGAGTGGGATCTCCACTCCGAGAATCGAAAAGATTCGGATAACCCTAACTGTCAGAAGGTTTGATTACCGAACTAAAAATGAATTTCTCGTTTATCGAGAGTGAATTGTGGTTTTGGTCCTAACTGTAGGAAGGTTTGACCAAGCAGGAGTTTGAGATGATTTTAACTGTAGGAAGGTTTGATCACTCGATTTGAAAGCAGACCTCTCATTCATTAGAGGAATCGAGAGGGGATTTTGGTTATGGTCCTAACTGTAGGAAGGTTTGACCAAGTGGGAGGTTTAAAACGATCCTAACTATAAGAAGGTTTGATTGCTCAAGTTGAAAATGGACCTCTTGTTCATGAAAGGAATCGAGAGGGGAATCTGGCTTTGGCCCTAATTTTTATAGGTTTGACCAATGGAGTATTAGGAATGGGAGGTTTGAGATGATCTTACCTTTTATAGGTTTGATCGCTCGATTTGAAAGTGGACCTCTCGTTCATGAAAGGAATCGAGAGGGGACTTTGGTTGTGGCCCTAACTATAAGAAGGTTTGACCAGGTAGACAGTGAGAGTGAGAGTACGAATTACAACGGGAGTGTTGACTCATACAAATCGCAGTGGGGGTTTAGTGTTTATCACTTTATTTATAATGATCGGGTTATCCCTAAGAAAGCTACATTTAGCATTCTTTCGGGAACTTCCCATTACATGAATCATCCACCCCCAGCTTCCTTCGCGGAACTGGGTCCGACATTGCATTCAGTTACATGACCGGGTTATCCTTAAGAATATTACGTATAAAATTCTTCAGAAACTTCCCGTCAATGGTAGGAAACAGTTTAGACTCATATACCTATTGGAGTAGCGAGAAGCAGTTTATACTCGTATACTCTTCGGAGTGTTGCCGTTCTCATTCGGCTTATCCCAGCATTATGATGCCGGCTTCAACCAATGTTTGAATGCTATTCTTGAGAGCAAAGCAATCCTTGGTGGGATGAAGGACCCTCCTGTGGTACGCACAGTACTTTAGGTCCGCAGTGTTATTAGCTTCCTCCTGATTTGTGATAGGTGGTAGCTTGATCTTATTATTCTCAAGGAGGGATTTGAAGATGGCTAGAACGTATTCGTCCTTGAAAGAGTACTCTTTTTGGAGTCTCAAATCCGAAGTGTTTTGCTGTCTCCGGGATTGCCGTTGTGACGTCTGATTAGTGTCAACAACTGCTGCAGGTGCTTTGCCCTTACCACGGGAAGCGAAGTTTGAGTTCGGAAGATTAGCCGTTGGTTGGCTCCTCTCGGCCTTCTTTCTTCGGAGGAAGCGTTCGGCCCGCTCTCCGCGCACTCTCAACTCTTTCCAGGAGTTGGACGGTGCTACTCCCATAACTTCCAACACATCCAATGAGAGGTTGTTGTGACAGGTTTGAAGGATGAAGTCCTCTGTGATCGGATCTCGGCAGTTCATTGCCTTATTCCGAAAGCGTTTGACGAAGTCGTCGACCATCTTGTCGTCTTCTTGATTCTCATCAAAGAGTGTTCTGATTGATACCTCGGCATCATCATCAAAGAAATGAGAGAGGAACAGATTCTCCAGGTCGTCCCAGCTGTTGATGCTTCCAGACTTGAGACGGTGGTACCAATCGAAGGCGGGCCCGCGAAGGGTGCCAACGAATGACCGAACCATCAAGGCTTCATTGCCGGAGATCATACCCAAGTGGGATTTAAAGTAGATCAGATGCTACGTAGGCGAACCCTTCCCGTCAAACGGTGTGAAGTTGATCAAGTTGAACTTCACCGGGTATGCTATTGAATCCCACTCCCTTGGATAGGGACACGGACTGCATATCCTTTTCACCTCTCGAGCAGACATCAGAGCGTTGATTTTGCTCTCGAGATCTTTTATTTTCTCATTCTCGCTCGTATCGGGGCTTGGACAAATTGAAAGAGGGATAACGGGGCCACCCACTGTATTGTCATTATTGGTAGGACCACCCCCAGCATTTTGGTTAACGGGAGGGTTCTCAGCATTGAGAGGTTCATCCACATCTGAATCGTTACCTACTTGGTCAGCACGGTTACGACGGCTGGATTCACCGAACTGATTAGACAGAGCCCGCATTTGTTGGTCGTGCTCTTCTCTCATCCGTAACATAGCCATTTCCATTTCGATTTTGAATGCTTCTTTCTGTTTGGTTAAAGCATCCTCGACCATTTTGGTCACTTGCTCAGTGTTGATCATGAATGCTTCGTGGGATTGACCTGGGCTGGAGACCGTATTATCAGAAGCGACCGCAGAGTTAGAATCTGACACTTCGTCATCCGAGGATAATCCTCTCTGCATTCTCTGATAATCCCTTTGTCTTATAGTTCCTGATCGTAACCGAGTTAGACGATACGATACAAGCGGATCAGAGTTAGAAGGTCGAATCGATTTTCCCTTATCAACCATATTGATGGTAACCTCTGGGGGTTCGTCACCTTGAACGACCGATCGTTTCTTACGGAGACGCTTTAGATTGGACTTAGCCTTTCCGTTGGAGACCCTCTCAAATACCGAGACCCTCTACGGAGCGGTTTTGGGGCAGCTACACGCTGATAATACTGCCCTGATTAACTTAGTACACGGACAGTGAGACTTTGTTTCTTAGGTATATCTCTTTCGAGACTTGTTCATACCCCCAGCCTGATAGTACAACTCATCGACGTTACTATCAGAGCAACCTATCGGCTGTTTACATGAATCCTCAGGTATAACGCGTTCGTTTGTCTTACGTGTTTTCTTCTGAGTATGCAACTCCTTGTTAGCATTCTCAAGAGTCGCGCGTTTAGAGTCACGCATTTGTAAGCGTGAACTCTCGACGCGCTCTTGGAGTTTAATTCGTCGTCTGAGGTGGTCAATTACCAAAATTTTCCGTGTGCGACCCCCATCTCGAATAATTGCTCGGGGTTCAGTCACTAGGCCCAAGCGTTCTTTGATCGCAACCTTGTCTTGATCCTTATGCAAAGGAACCAGACGATCCGCCATCCTTATCTTGAAACGGGGTAAGTCTACGCAGTCACGGGGCTTCACCGGAGATGCGGAACTCATAGGGATCGATAAAACAGGTGCAAAACATCTTCCGCCCTGACTCTGGCGCTGGTCAGATTTGGGTGACCCGCGGGTCGGAGGGTCGGATCCAAGTGACCTACGAATTGACGGGTCAGATCTGGGTGACCTGCGAATTGGCGGGTCGGATTGAAGTGACCTGCAAATTGGCAGGTCGGATCGGAGTGACCTGCAAATCGACGGGTCGGATTGGAGTGACTGCTAATTGGAGGGTCGGATTGAAGTGACCTGCAAATTGGCCGGTCGGATCGGAGTGACCT
>BQKN01063054.1:162784-173329 GCA_022839385.1 Asparagus kiusianus
TCGGATCGGAGTGACCTGCAAATCGGCAGGTCGGATTGAAGTGACCTACAAATCGGCGGGTCGGATTGAAGTGACCTGCAAATTGACCGGTCGGATCGGAGTGACCCGTGATTCTCGATCTTTTCGGCCGCCGTTTTGTATTTTGGCCTCCAAGTTTGATGCAGTCTTTGTGGCTTCTTCTCCACTTCTTTCCTCTACAACCTTTTTGCCTCTTGCGCAAGAATTCGCGCTTGTGCAAGCAGTGCGCGACGCTTTTTGATCCGTTCTTCAAGAGTTGAACGGGTCCTTTTGACTTGTACCCATTCACTTGTTGGTGATTTAGAGGAGAGAGCATTTGTCCGCTGTTAGAGCGTTTGGCGTTGCCTAATTTTTAGATCCGCCTCGTAATGGATCCCGTCAATTGACTCCAAAACCCTAGCGAGTTAACGCGCGAGGCATTGACGTCGCCTTTGACGTGCCCTCTTCGATAGGATTGGCGCGCCTTTAGTACTCAACTCCTTGATTGAGAAGGAGTTCAGATCTGTAGATCCGACCTCGTTGGAAGCCGGAGGGGTGTTGCAAAGCGAGAGGGCAGCGGCTATGGGAGTCTTGATCTTCCTGCGCTTGCGAGAGGCGGAGGATCCGGAGGAGGAGGACGACAGATATTCTTCGAACTTCAGTTGGTCGAACTCGTATTCGATCACTTCTTCAACCGGGATGCAGATCCGAGGTTGCGACACGACAGCTTCGGCAGCGAAGCTGTTGGCTCCCACTGTGGTCGCCAGTTTGTTTGCGTCAAAAATTGTTGTTTTCATTGCTATCGAATCTATTACAACTTTAGTCATTACAATAAACTCGAATAAAATATAAAGTTGATCTTTTTATAAGATCTCCTTACACAATGAAAATAAAATAAGTTTACAACTTTATCGAACAAACGCAGGGAGATCGTTTATCGGTCTTCTGCTTGCGTGGGTGTCTTTGCCTGTGCCGGGGTTTATCCGTGGACCAACTTAGATCTGGATCCGGTTGATGGAAAATTGGGCAGGACTTCGCCTTCACCGGGGTAATGTTTGATTTGAAGCGCTGAAATCGACCAAGCGAAATCAGGGCTCTTCTCGAGATTAAGACCAAGCCTAATCTCAAGGGACGGACGGACGGGGTTCAGATCCTTCGAATAGCTCCTTCTTTATGCCGAAGTTCGCCGGGATCTGATTTGCCTCCGCTAAAATTCGTGCTCCTTGACTCCTCAATCCAGCAGTACCTCCACGTCTTGATAATAACTCCGTCCTTCAAAATGGAGGCCTTTGGCTCATATTTATAGGCCCCGGATGTGGTTATTTTGGATGAGAACAAGTGATTTGGCTCTATCTTCAGTTAACAACAGCCTAACCACGTTTGAGGATGATATCAAGTCAGTTGGGAACCCCTGAAACCGATAAATCCTGTGAAAACAACTTAAAAACCGTCAAGACACGTTTCAGGTTCTGGACTGCGCGCTGCGGGTCGGATCAGTCCGACCTGCGCTTGTGCAGGTTAGATTGATCCGACCCACGCTTGCGCGGGTCGGTTTATTCCATCTTGCGCTCGCGCAGTTTTGCCGACTTTTTCTTTTCTGTTCTCTTTCTTCCGAGACTTGTTCTTTTCGCGTGTTTGGTTCACTTTGTTGACTTGTATGCTCCGCCGCAAGACCGACCGTCGAACACGTGTTGGTTAATATACGCGTGTTGATCAATGCGTGCGGACTAATTTGACGTACGCACGTTGACCGACGTGTACGAGCTGGTTTGGCGTGCACGCGTTTACTGGCGCGCACAAGCTGCTTAGGTGAATCTTCTTGACTAGCCAATTCATTGCTTCGAGTTTCGTGCGGGCTCTCATAGACAATTTTAGACGCCTACAATCCGGTATCTCAAATACCACACTCCGACGGCAACAATCAATGGTGGCAAAGAATGACCCCAGCCAATCCATTCCAAATACTGCATCGAAACTCGGCAGATCAATCACCAGGAAATCTGCAAAGAGCTCTCTCCCGCAGATGACTACAGGGCATGATTCATAACCACTGGATGCTATTAAGACACCACTGCCAGTATTGATATTCCAGCCTGTGGTCAGAGGAGTTACAGGAAGAGAGTGGGCGGTCGCAAATCGACGAGATAAGAAACAATGGGAAGCCCCAGAATCAAAGAGTGATAAAGCCGGAACGGAGGAAACAAGGACCTTGCCTATTACAGGAGGAGTAAATGTGACTAAACTTAGTACTCATAACAATTCCTATCATGCTATCATCAGATAATGCTAAATAAGGAAAAATTCATATGCAAGTAAAACTAAGAATGAACAGTTCTTACCAGTGATAACTTGATCATTCGCCTCAGCTTCCACAGCTGACATCATGAATGTTTGACGTGGAGGTTGCTGCCCTTGTGCCTGCTGATAAAATTGCTTCTGAGGAAGTAGAGGCCCTGCTCCGGGATAGGGTCCTTGTTGAGTCGGTGCTACTGGAGCAGGTCGAGGTGGAGCTGGAAGAGCTGCCCGGACTGGAGGTGGGGGCAAGCGGGCCTGCTGTCGTTGCGGACAGTCTCGACTGACATGACCGGGGGACCCACAGTTGAAGCACAGATGAAGACGCCTAGGGCACTCTTGCTGAGTATGCCCAGCGTGGCTACAAAAGGAACACTTCACTGAAGGCTGGCCATGAGTCGGCACTCCAGGGCGCTGATAAGGGTGAGCCTGCTGAAATGGATGATGCTGAGAAAACTGCTGCCTCTGAGGAGCCTGCTGCTGCTGCCTCGGAGGGGGACGCTCGACATTTCGGGATGGAGCTACTGGTATCCTACTCTGAACCACATGTGGATCTTCTGGTTCCTTCTGAACACTCTCGATCTCACGTGCTGCATCCAGTACGGCGTCGTGAGTCGTAAGTGCCCTACCAGCAAGAGCCAACCTGATATACTTGTCCAGACCTTTCTGGAACTGATGCTTCCTGATAGTGGGGTCTGTAACCAAGTGGGGAGCATATCGGCTCAAGGAAGAAAACTCGGCCTCGTACTCGTCGACTGATCGACCCCCTTGCTTGAGCTCGACAAATTTACACAGGAGCTCATCTCGGGCCGATTGAGGAAAATACTTCCTATTGAAGCGATCCGTAAACGTTTCCCACAGAATCGGCCTCTCTAGGTGTGTCTTCTCAGCAGCCCACCAGATTCGAGCCGTATCCGTGAGCTAGACATCCATAAGGTCCACCCATTCTGCAGGGGGAATACGAGTCACTGTAAGGATAGTCTCGATAACTTTCAGGAACTCTTCTGCTGCTAGAGGTCCTTTGGCACCGGAAAAAGAAGGAGGTCGCATATACCGAAACTCCCTAACACCAGGTTCTGTACGAGGGGGAGGCTGGTGAGGCTCCCGCTGCAAGTGCCCAGCCAAATGCTGCTGATTCGTCGCGAGTCCCTGAATCATTGCCAAAAGTTGGCGCGGGTCCACTTCGGGAGGAGGAACATCACTACTGGATGGGTTACCATTGCTACGTGTACCCACCATGGTTCTGAAGGGAAGGCAACGAGGATCAAAATTATTGCAGGAAAAATCAAGTCAAGATCAAAATCGAAATTGGGTAAGGTAGGGATGGAAACAAGATTGGTCAAGATACTAAGATAAGGGCTAAGTATAGTCTTACGGATGAAATATGATATGCGTCTAAATTATTCATTATATTCTCACTGGTAGGAAATCGGGATCGTGACCGGGACCTTGACCTGCGTGGGCCACCACTAAAACCTGTCACGCCCCGCTTCCCAAAAAAACTAGGAATTGGAACGCGAACAAGTCAGCGACGTATTAGATTGAGAAGAAATATACACTGTTATATTTTTTCTTTTCTTTTATTCTCAACCTAATACGCTAAGCGTCTGGAAACAATACAATGCAAAGGCACAGGTCCCCGATCACAGTAGCGAGAATATAATAAACAACACAGACAGAAAATATACATATCACAACTGAAATATCATCCGAGACACAAGGTTTGGGTCAAACATGCCCTTATTACAAATAGTTCAACTAAAATAAGAAAATACATAGTCCGACAAAAAGAAGGAAGTACTGCTAAATAACTAAGTCCCTCGAAAGACTAAAGGATAAGGCACTACATAAGTAATCTAGTGTCCATCAGTGAATACGTAAAAGAAAAAGCTAAGCTTCCGTCTGTTCTTCTGTTCCACCTGGGAGACACTCCGGCTGGGTATACTCCAGCTCTAATGCATCATCATACTGGACCTGTCCATCCTCTAAATCTGACGTACACCAGAGAAAACAGGTGTACGTCAGGGTGCATGGCACACGGCAAGATCCCACAAGGAAAGTAGAAACGGTCGAACGACCAATGCAAGAACAATAATAATAATAATAATAATAATAATAATAATCTAAATGAAATCCATCACTAGAATATAATAATCAGAAGAATCCAAAATCGATCGGGTAACTAGGTCATGCAGTTAGTGATCAAACTAATCATCCAAGTAACGGGGTCATACTACTAGTCATTGTATAACAGGTCACTGATCACATCTCACACAGAGTCAACGCTCCTGTTATCGGATAACTGACTGTTCACAAATCCTCTACGTGCATCCAATCCCGCTACACATGCGGCCTAGAGGACTGCACGCAATCCGTTTCTGCCTGGTCCGAACTTCAAACAGAACTCGGGTGACGAAATAAATTTCCCACTGACCAAAGTGATGTACACACTTCACTTTAGCCCTACAAACCAACCCCGGTGGCGACACCAACCACGGGAGCGAGCCTGGAAGATACATCAACAGTCTTATCCGACCACATGAACATTAACTTCCCCATCCCAACTCTCTTGTTTTTCTAAGCTAATATATACGCAGGTTTCTAAGTCTTAAACAGGACACACCAGGCCACACTAGTCATGAATTTCTAACGGTTCTCAAACATAACAAAGAGTACTAAATGCAGCTAATCATATACAACAAGATCATATCATATCACATAATTAAAATTAAGAAACATAAATCAATAAAAATTCATAATAATCCCTTTTCTAAAATAAATCCTTAAAAATTATTTATAAATGTTCTAAAATAATTTCTTTTTATAAAATAAATCCTTAAAAAATATTTATTAATGTTCTAAATAATTTTTTTTATAAAACTTTCTTAAATTACTAAAATTATTCTAAATTGATACTTATTCTTCAATAAATTCTTTTTAAATTATTTATAAATATTCTAAAATAATTCTTTTGTCAAATAAATTCTATTATTTGATTATAATTACTCTAAATTGATTTTTCACAAAAATAATTTATTATAATTATTTTAAAATGCTTATTTTGTCAAATAAATCCTTAAAAATCATAAACTAATCTAAAATAATTTTATCTTATTTTATCTTTACAGTATCTATATTCAAAATATTATTTTTAGTATCATTCGTCAAATAAATCCGTACATGTCATCACAGTATATGTATTACAATGTGAATGGTCATACGTTATTGTCCACAGTCCAATAGGTTTATGACAGTTCTATAATTGTAACGGTCACACGTTGTCGTTCACAGTCCAGTATGTTTATGACAGTTCTATAATTGTAACGGATACTTGTTCGAGGGACGAGATATTATGCATAACTAATTTATGATAAATTGAAATTGTACTGAGCAAGAATAGGGATCTTGCAAGCAACTAATTAATTCAAAGCGGTCTAATAATTGAATGATAAGTCAAGAGGGTATCGGGATTTTGTCGAACGAGTCGACCGCGACGGTTTGAGGCTATCGGCGACAAGGCAGCGGCTCGCTGCTGAGGCGGAGTTGCGACGTAGGGGTGGAGCTCGGCGAGGCGATGTAAGAGTAGCGAGTCGAGGAGGCGACGACGGGCTGTATGGAGAGTTGACGGACAACAGAGAGGTGGTTAGGGAGCTCAACGACAAAAGTAGGAGGTGGTGGCGTTGATGCGGTGTTGATGAGGAGCACGGCAGCGGGGTACGACGTCGTCGGCGACGATAGAGGAGGGGCGGCGTCACTGGGGGCTCAGAGTTGGCGACGGGCTTGGGGTTGACGGTGATGAGCGGGGGTGGCCGGAGTTGGGCGAGCTCAGAGAGAGCAGCGGCGAGTGGCGGTGAGCTGGGCGGAGGACTGAGCTCGGAGGCGGAGCTGCTGGTCGGAGGTCTGGGGCTGCGGATCTGGAACTGGCCGGAGCGGCGGCTGGTAGGGGATGAGTGCAGGCGATGGCTGAAGAGGAAAGGTGACGATTCTGGAGGTGGTCGGAGCAGGAGCGGCTCAGGCGACGTTATAGGCGGGGGCGGCGAACAGGGCGGAGGCGACTGGGCAGTGCGAAGAGGGGGCTAGGGTTCGGTGGTTGGGGCTGGCTGGTGGAGCTGCGGGTCGGCCGGCGGCGAGGTCGGAGGGGCGGGGTCGGAGGGGCGAGGTCGGAGTTCGAACTTGAGCTCGAGAGAGAGAGAGGGAGAGAGAGAAAGGGAGAGAGAGAGAGAGAGAGAGAGAGAGAGAGAGTGAGTACGAAGGAGAGATGAGCTGGGTGAGGTTTAAATAGGAAAATTTTAATATTAAAAAATTAAAATGTGATTGATGATGAGCTGTTTAGTCTCATTTTGCGGTGCATGTGGAGCCGTTTTCTTTGAAAAAAAAAGAAGAGGGAGAGAACGTGATGAGGGGGTAGCTGTTGGGGTTTGACGCAGGAAACAACAGCTTAGAGTATTTTCAAATAGTTTCAGGTATTTAAACGAAAATAATTAAAATAATTATTACGGGTACTTAAAAATTAACTAATTACATAATAATTATCTATAAATAAAAACGTACATATTGTGCTATCACAACAGTTGATACGGAACTGTCGAAATATACCCATATTGTAAAATTAAACGAAAATAATTAATAAAAAAATATATTTACTTACATTTAAAATCAAATAATTATGTGACAATTATCTACACGATAAAACGTACCAGTTATGCTAATAAGACAGCTGATACGTAATAATTAAAATAATACAATAATTTACACAAATAATACGTAATTAATAATTCAACATAATACAAGAATTATTACGTAATAGTAATAATAATACGACGTATTATTTGAAATAATACGTAATAATATCAGTAACACAACGGATAAATCTCAGAAATTTTCATTGTACTAGATTAATTTATAAATATCAAAATAATTTAAATAAATATATAATTAGATTTTTAAATCATAGAAATTCTAGAAAATCAATAAAATTACAAATACTCTTTTAAAAATCATAATTAAATATTTTAAAATACCAAAAATTTATTTTAACTAATATCAAAATTTTATGGTCATTACAATCACACATGCACACAATTCTTGATTTTGAGTATTTTTGACAAAATATTAAGTTATTAGTTTTTGGACTTAACAACAATTATATATATATATTCTATTAAGTCTATAAAATCTTTTCATAAGGTTTCAAAACATTGTTTAACTCTATAGTCAAAAATTAAGAAGTTTATGTACACATGCATTTATAAGTTTTACAAAATACATGAGTTTTCACAAATGAGAAATTTAATTTGAGAAATTATTTTTCTAACACGTTCAATTTTATGTTTATAAATGTTTCCCAAAGTTTTATCAATTTTAGAATTAATTTGTTATGTTTGTCTAAATTTACAAAATCAAGTTTTTAATAAGCTCATGTTCGTGCACATGTTCCTGCATGTTTTTGCAAAACTGATGCATTTTCATAATTGGGAAATGCGATTTGAAAATTTTCTTCATTTACATGTTTATCATCATATATACAAACATTTCCTCAAGTTTTACTAATTTTGGAGTTGTTTTGTTATTTTTAATTGAATTTACAAAACCGAGTTTTTAGTAGTTTTTTTTAGAAACTGTATATATATGTTCAAACATTTATTTCTATCAACTGGGAAGTGATATTTTAGAACCTTCTCTCAAAATTTCATAATTTTTGGAGTTGATTTACTATTTTTAATTAATTTTAAAAAATCAGATATGCAAAATTCCAGAATCTGTCAAAAACAGAAACTGTCTGTGAACAGTTCGGTCGACCGTGCTACAGTACGGTTGATCGACGTTACTGTAGCAGTCAACCGTTGCACAGTAATAGTAACATATGTTTTTTTAATGGTTTTTTGAGTTGTTTTCTTCAAGCCTATATATACCCATTTGCCATTACTATTTTAGATAACTAAGAGAGTGTTTTAAATAAGTTTTATTAAGGGTTTATGTTTGGTTTAAGTTTTGTTTAAAAAGCATTTAAGCATTTGAGAGTTTATTTTGTGAAAACAATTTCACAAGAGCTTGAGGACGATCATCCATCGGTGTTTGAGCATCCAACTCTTCTACCTCTCTCTTGATCTATTGAGAAGTTTTCTAAACTCTATTTCTAGCTATTTATTGTTTTGTTCATAATTTCCATAAGCTAGATTTTAATTGAGTGCAGTTGTTTTGATTTATATCTCTTTGCTTACACACACATAACCATTGAGCTTATTGTATTTACATTCATAGTATAATTGGATTGTGGGATTGTGTAACCTAGAGAGTGAGCTTATAATTCGTTCTCATCCATTGTAGAGAACAAACACTTTGTATTATGCCTAATTGTGAGATTCACTTTGTATTACACTAGTACACCGAGAGGATGTTTGGTGAGAATCGGGGTTGCTTCCAAGAGGAGTTGTGTCGGTTGACGAACCTAGGGAGAGGTTATATCCGAGCACTTGAGGAATGACACGGAGAGACCAACACTTAGAGGGTGTGGAGTATAGTTACATTATGGTATTATGTGGTGTAACCGTTGTTCTGGTAAGTGTAGAAAACCCAGATGTGATAGTGGATTTCTCCCCAGGAGTAGGGAGCGGAGATGTAGGACGGAAGGTCTGAACTCTGTGAACATTTGCTTGTATTTGAGTTTGCTTTTGCTTTCTATTTGTGCTTAGTATTTATTCATTCTTATTACCATTGTCTATTGCCCTATCACATTTGTAGATTGTTTATTTCACCATTGTGTTAGCTTATATATCCTTTCATATATTTCACTATATATCTCATTGCTAGAATATTGCTCTTTCGTTATATTGCTCATTCTTGCTTATAACATATTGTATATCTATCTTGTAAGAATAACTTGTTAATTAGTTTTAATTAGCATAAAATCGGATCAGATTAGCATAAGACCTCAATCACTCTCCCGTCTAGGGTCTAACAATTGGTATCAGGGCTTGCTGCTCTTTGATATAAGGTCTAATCATCTTGAGTTAAAGATCCAAGTTATCTTTTTGTTCTAATCTTGTTTTAATTTCATTTGTATCTTGCTTGCGTATTTTTACAAATTATGGATATGAATGATGCATCTTGTTTAGGCTATGACTCTAGTATTGCTCCTAAATTTAATGTTTTCCCCTATGCTCAATGGTGTTTTAGATTCAGAATATTTGTTCAAATCTAAAAATATCGATTTATGGGAAGTCATTGGTTGTGCTTATATTGTGCCCATGTTGGAGAAATCCAAGTGGAGCAAACATGATAAAAGGATGTTTACAATGAACAAGATTTTGTTAGAATATTTGCCAAATGCTCTTAATTCATCTATGTCTAACAAGTTTGTTCATTTTGATAGTGCTTACAACTTATTAAAACTTATTAAAGCATATCAAGGGGACTTGGAGGCGATCTGACAAGCTTTGGAGGATCCCGCTTCAAGTTCATATGGAGCATCATTGTAAAACCCTGAAAATTTGAATATAATGTGATAAATAATTATAAATATGTTATATGGTGAAAATAATATATCTTTGATGTTTGAGTATGATAAGAATTGATTTGAGGTCAATTCAATGTATATTTGTGAATATATGAGTTCAAATACACAAATCATGCACAAAGGCCAAGAGTGAGAATCTGAGAATTTTGACCAGTTAAGAGTTACTATGTTTTTCGCACTGATTCATTAAGAATATGGAAAAGTGTATAATACCAAAGTTGTAGGTCTCTTCAAGTTCTTTCTAACAAATCTTAGATCACCTTATTCTGAGGTCGTATGCGAAAGTTATAGCCAAAATACCTAAGAGAATGTTCCTAGTCAGACTGAATTTCCTGTTTCGGGTTTCGGGTTTGCTGCCATATATATACATGTTATATCACGAAAATCACCTCTTTTATTCTGTTTTACAAACCCTAGCAGCCCCCCTCTTCTCTCCCAAACCCTAGATCCGTTCTTGGTGATTTTTGAGGAGTCTCGAAGGGTTTCAGCGGGATTTGGAGCGATTCTATCGAAGGAGGAGCATGCTCACGCGTGTTCATGAGTTCTACAATACCCCCTTAGGCGAGTAACATCTCGCCCAGTCCTCTCCTATGTTCTTAAAAGTTTTCTAATCAGTTTTAATGGGATTTGTTGAGCCTAAAACGTATATGTGAGTATAAAAATATGTTCTTTATAGCATATGATGCGAAAATCTTGTGTTTCAGTTTATAAAAAGTCCACCAATGTTTTGGGTAATAAAG